>KK499815.1:652375-941176 GCA_000688715.1 Glossina pallidipes | reverse complement strand
TTTGTTCCTCAAGTGGCCAGTTGCGATATGCTAAAGCATCTAATTGCCTTATTGTAGCAAAATCTTTTAAAGAGATTTTACTAAGGACTTTCATTTAGAAATCTAATCTAATGGACGAAGAGCTTACAAACTACATTTGTCGAGAAGGCTGATAATCGAAAATTGTTTGAACAAATTTTCATCGTGAGTCTAGCAACAAGGAAAGTATTCGATTTTACAAAGAGGGAACAAAAAAATGTAGGAAAAATTCCTTTATGTTTCATCCGTGGTTATGAATCGACGCATAAGCCCGGTTGTGCTGCTATGAAATACCGCCGACTACGCAATTAGCACATCCTTATGTCTTGTCCCATTGTAAGCAAACGCGAAACTTCAACTTGATGATTATTGAACGCCATTTCGTGGATTTTCTTCACTATTGCGGACGCGGTTACTTTATTTAGCCGATTACTGCGATGCCTTATTTTGTCCACTTGTATGGCTTTGCTTAAACTATGCCGCCCCTATTTTACTTGGTGTGCCATTTGCCATTGAGAAGTGAAGGCTGCGAGATTTTTAGCTGCGTTAGTCACGCATTTGCTGATAGAGTGTTGAATATGCCTGAAGGCGGGCAAAATTTTAGATACTAAATTAATCCAGCCATGAGAATAATTTCCATCGCCGAGCAAACAAAACTGTCGTGTCTGTGGCACTTAAAATTGCAATTGTCAAGCAATCTTTTCAATAGGGGACACCTTCGGCCAAATTTCTCTCATGCTCACGAATTCCTTGAGAATTTTCATACTATTGATGACTTTGACGAGCTTGTGAAGCAACGTAGAATCTTCAAGTTTAAAAATTATGAGTTTGTTGTACCTTAGATCATAGTGCTTTCATTCACGGACGGACATATGCAAATTCTATTGTTTCTAGGACAAAATGGTTTTCTTTCTCGCAAACCACTTTCTAATTGTTTCGTACCTTACTGCCTTTTACTCCACGCCAAAATAATCATCTGTAGCTTTAGCTGCCCATTCTAATCCGGTTGCCTTCATCGCTGCGATCTCTTTACACTTTAACGTATTGAACAATAGCTTGTAGACAATTAAATGTTATACCATTTAAGGACCACTGTCCAAGTTAGTTATATTCCAAATTTTTGAGCGAATTGAATGGAATAAGTGACTTATATAGAAGGAAAAATTTCAATGCAAAGAACTTATTTGTAGACCTAATATTTTGATTAACACAAAGATCTTTATGAACTCTTGTAATGTTTATGAAGAAAGGTGTTCTGGATAGCAAGTTGTAAAACATGATGAATGTTTACCTATGCATGAGGGAGATTTACTATGAATCTCATGTGAAGAATCGCGGGGATTTCCTATGGATTTTTTGTACAGGTCGAGGAGATTCACTATGGATACTCTTGGATAATTGTATCAGATTTTTATTTTGCCTTACTCGGCTTAAACGCAGCAAGACTAAAGTGTTTGTTAAAGATAAGACACAGCGAACTATCTAACAAATAAAACGCGTGGTCTATGTCGCATAGACGATAGTAACGATGCTGAGGTTGAAGAAAATCTTTGACTTATATACTATTTCCCTTATTCATAGTTTATCCTAGAAATACTTCACATAAATAAATTTAACAGCAATGGTTCAGCTTTCTTCATCAGGTCATTTAGTTAGGTTGCAATTTGACGCTTGTCTTGTCTTCTTTTTTTGTTCAATGGATAATATATGTAGCTACCCCTTTACATCATTTTCGTTTAACATGAATAAAGTTTTCTTTGTACACGGTTTCATTTCGCTTAGCTTAGATTAAAATATTACTTCTTTCCAAAGAATTTTAAAGAATTTTGTTTCCATTATATTTTTTTATTTTAGGGCATGCACGCGTACAAAGATTTTGCTAGCAAAGAACACGAAATCGGTTCCCTTATCCGTACCTTATTTGCTCTAGGTGTATGTGATTTTTTTTTTTTGCGCGCGATACGTTTTCCTTTTTCTTTTATTTACTTCATTTTGCTTGCTACGCATATTTTGCAAACATTAACTGATTTTGAATAGAATTTTAGTTTGGATTTGTTTCCCAACTTTGCCTCTTTAAGTTGGTTAGCAGGTCGATAATTAATGTTTTTCGGGGAAAAAAATAAAAAACATATCCTTTCTTACTTTCAATTCTGTCTGTTTTTTCATTAAACAACTAAACATAGAGCGTAAGTTATAAGCCTTCTCCATATGTAATCGTAGGAAATATTCTATATACCTTATAAGTATTTACATATATATGTAAGTTAGCCGAAGCTTAATTCATTGTTGAATTGAATATTGAAATCAATAAATACTTCTAGGGCAGTGGAAATTGCAACTCGTAAGATACTTTTTGTAACAAACATTTCATTTGCTCGGTAGCATTTGGTAGGAAATGAAGCTTAGAATTTAGAAATGATTGGCAACATCGAAGCCATATTCTGTAACAAATTATAATTTTTTTTTTTTTTTTTTTTGTTTGAGTAATTTATTGCTTCCACATTTAATCGTTAGTTAAACAACACATAAAATATGAAAATATTTCTTCTTTGAAAATATTTGAGAAATAAAGTGAAATTATAGGAATTTTCTTGTTTATTGCAATATATAAGCCTATTATTGAATATTCCGTTAAAGTAAGAAACAATAACAATGTAGAGAATAATATCAAGAATATCAAGAATAAAATACGTTTATAGCAATAATTCTTATGCAGAGAGAGAATTCAAAAGAAAAACAATTATATGTGGATTGTAATATAAATCTCTTTTATATTACAATGAATGCGTATATATGCCACACATATATACATATAAGTAGAAATGAAGACGTATATATATACATGCATATCTATAGCAAATGATATTAAAATGTTACTCTACAGTATCTGAATGTTGATAAAGAATCTTACTATAATGATAATGATGATGATGGTAATGGCATTATAGGTTTTGGTTTTCCATAGTATACAAGTGTATGCATGTAGTTTTGTGTGTGTGTGTGTGTGTGTGTGTGTGTGTGTGTGTGTGTGTGTGTGTGTGTGTGTGTGTGTGTGTGTGTGTGTGTGTGTACGCACGCTAGAGTATGCGTATGTGGAAAATCACAGTTGTAATTAAAAATGCAAATAATTGCAATAAATAAGGATTTACTCTGAAACCAAATAAGAGGAAAATTTTAATTTATTTACATTAAAGGATTCTTTCTATTTTTTTAATATTATATCGTGAACGTATATATTAATAATTAAAACAA
This sequence comes from Glossina pallidipes, assembly GCA_000688715.1. Classification (NCBI taxonomy): domain Eukaryota; kingdom Metazoa; phylum Arthropoda; class Insecta; order Diptera; family Glossinidae; genus Glossina; species Glossina pallidipes. The sequence goes on along the minus strand of KK499815.1, from coordinate 937,906 downwards.
AAAAAAAGAAGAAAATTTATTTAATCAGTACATATAATGTAAGTGTGTACAATTTTCAAAAGATGTTTGGAAAGGAGAGCAAAATTCAAAGTGAAAAGCAACAGTGTTCTGCAAAAAAGCAAATAAAAGAAAATTCATTTTAATTATAATAAAAAAATCATTAAAATATACTGTTGTCAGTTTGGACCGAATCTTTTGTTCCTCAATTTTTATTCTTATTTTTTTTTTTTTATGCGACCAGTCACTCAGAATATGTCCTCTATGCAGTTTGTGGTCAGGTGGAGTAAAAGGAAAAGAGTAGGAGGAAGTTTTATCAAAAATTAAGAACACATAGGTACATAGGTATACGTATATATATGTAAACTTTACATCATCATGTGTCCATTAGAAGTCAAATTCCAGCTTTTGTGCATATGCGCTCTGTAAGTGTAATCTAATGTTTTCTCGTAACTTTTATATGACTTCTCTGAAAAATCCTATATGAAATACATGCTGTCCGTTGCTAATTACTGCTTCTTGTCGATGAATGATGAATATGCTTGAAGCATATTTGATGTAATACATACTCCAAGAGTTCGCTTAATAGCACATGTAAACATATTATGATAATTTAAATAATTTAATAATGCTTTTTAGTCAGGTTTTCTTATACAACGCCCATCTGCTTGTTGAAATGTAAGATTCCAATCAATTTCATCTATTCAAGCTTTCATTAAGTACAATGTAATAAAAGTGTATCGATGAATCAACAAAAGTAAACGTCGGTCAAAGTCGACCTAAAAACATACATCACTCTGTCTCTTGCAGAATTAAGGTAATTGAATAGTTATCTGATTCCTGTTTTTGTGTCAAGGATTATCTTTAAGGGCAGCTCTTACCCACTCTATTGGAAAAGACATAGAAGCATTGTCTACCCCTCCCTTCACCAAGGAGGTTAAGTCAATTCAAAAGGCAGAACGTGCACTGCAATCAATATTATGCTTCTAAGCAAAGTTTTCAGTGTGTAATCCTCACGCTTAGATGGACAAATACCTTGCTTGCGATCGCCTAAGCATACTGCTTATCGTGCTGATTGTAACCTGAGACTACGGCGCAGTCGTTTTAATTATCACATCGTCCCAAATCCCGATTACTTGGCGCCACTCAACAACACAATTTTTCTTTAATTTTTATACTTGTGTAGACACTAGGGATCCAAGAGAGACAGAAAGAGATAGTAAACAAAAGGTTGAAAAGACTCCCATTTAAACAGCTCTCATATACAGCAGTAATAGAAAATCTCTCTCTTCTTCCTTCTGTACAACCTTGTTATTGTTTACCACAGTCGATGTGGCTGCTTGCTTGCCACATGTATTGATCTTCTTCATCAATATGAAGTTTTTTTGTTTTGTTTGAGTAAACTTTAAATCAATCTTTAATTCTGAAAGTAAAGCTTAAGCCTCACTCTAAGTTTAAGTAAAGTTTGAGATTATCCTTAAATTTTACAACCCGTACATAGATCAGGCCTTGACTTGCACAACTAGCTTTAATAACTGCTGAAGCTCGTACACATTTTGAATAATACGTCCAGCTGTCTATAGTTTTACTACAACGCATCTCTGTTGACATATATTCTTCTCGAAAATCTTGTGAAGGAAATCTAAAGGCATGTCATGGAAATGGTGTGCGAACTGAACAGCCTCCACTTTCTTAAATTTCTCAAAAGCATCTATAAGGAAAATATCGTCGGATCCTGAAATTTCTTGCAATTTCACTGATAAATCTCTCAAACGCTTATTTACTGCTTCGCTGATATCGCGCAATAAATAGTCTTCTAGGTAGCACTTCTCTTTCTCAGCCCATGGTATTACAGCTAGATGTTTATGATTCGACTTCCATTAGCAGTTATGAATGTAAGGCTTGGGTTATCGTTATTAGCTGAGAAGGAATTTGTCTTTTGTATGCAATTCTTAAAAATTTGGGAAAAGAAAACGTTGCTGCTATCTTTTTAATTAAAAACAACTTCCAATATATTTTTATTACGTTCGCAGTGTCCTTCCATTTAAATAAATCTAAGTTTTGTCGACCATATGACGTTACTAACAGACTGCCAATCTAAGCTAAGGCTAAGTAGTAAAAGCAGTAAACTTCCATGTATTAAAAGCTTTTACTAAAATCCCCAACAAATAATTCGCATTCATTAAACTCAAGCTAATGTTGAAACAATCCAATAACATAAATGAAGGAAAGAAAGAAATAAAAAATAAAAAAAATAAGCAATGAACGGCCACCAACTAAATAAACATAGTAACTATTTTGTCCTTCTTTCTTATTCTTTTTTTTTTTTTTTTATTATTATTTTCTGTAATTTTCGTAAGCGTAAAAAGCCATTAAAAGATAAAATCACAAAATCAATTAGTTTTAAAAACTTAAGCAACTTGAAGCATGTTTAGTTGTATCGTAGCCCAAACTGTATATGAAGTAATAAAACTGAATTTAAAATGAAAGACTGGAAGGAAGCAAAGCTAACGAAACAAAGAGGAAACACTAAAAATGTTAGCAGAAAAATGGCTGCTCCTCTAAGTAAGTAAATAAGAACTTAGAGGAATTTAAGTGCTCATAACACAACATACATAGTCAATGGCTGACTTTCAATGCATAGAAATGAGAGAGAAAAAAAAAAAAAATAAATAAAAGGAGGGAAAAAAAAGAAAAAAATTGTCCAATACAATGTTTGTATGAACGGCCGTATGAATGAATGAATGCATTAATGTTTGCAAGGATGTACAAATGAATAGGCAAGCGAACTGAAATAGAAACAAAAAACGGTCATAAATTTAAACGAAATAGCAAACCCTTTTAACTGCCAAGGCCTTTCATATACCAATGAACTTTCTTTCTAAATAAGCATATATACATATAGGTGTATATATATGTATATGTACAAGGAATAAAGCAGAGATATCGGAATTGTTATTATTATTTATTTATGTTTGAAGGAATAAGTTTCCCTAGTTATATGGTTTCATATACTCAAACATAGCATTTGCTAGAGTTGGAAAAAAAAAATGAATTAATAAAAAATTCGAAATAATTATAAAATTTCTTAAAACTATAGCCTGTCATTATAAGCATTCCGCACTTTTACGGGTGATATAAAATAAAATAACAGTGGTGTGCGTTTGGTGCGCTTTTAATCGTAAAAGACCATTCAACTTAGGTTAGTCAAGCCCGGAAAGTACATTAATATTATCGCAAGCTTTTTTTGTGCTCACGAGTGCTACAAGTTAAGAAATTTTAAAACCCCTTACAGCGGGCCTAAACGACTGCTTCCAAGCTTGCCATTCTTTCCTTAAAACGAACAGTGGGAATTATTTTAAAGCAATCTTTCGAAAGGAGCGTACAAGTCAGGTAAGTGTCAGGTAAGTAAAGCAAACTACTTTGTTTAAAAAAAGGCTTAATAGGCTTTAATAGGCTTTAGGCGATTTAAAATTTTGTTCAAAGGTGAACAAACCCGGTTGATAACTACGATCAATTTCTGAACATTTTCAGAATAAAAACTTGCTCTGTTTGCTTATTACCCGAATCGCTTAAGTTTAACGTCTTGCGGAGCCAGAAATCGAAGTAAAGATTAATTCTGCAACATGAGAACATGAGTACATATGTCGGCAAACTATAATGGTTCCCTTTCTCTTTCGATCTAGTAGTAGTCGTCCGAATTGTCCATGCGGAATATCGGGAAGGAATTGAAAGTTGAAACGATAAACAATTTGATGTTTAAGGCGACAAAAAAAAATTGTTTTGATTTTCCTGCTTGCATACGTTACACACATTTGACAAGCTGCATATAAATTCTTTCCATTATACGCAATCAAGTTCCACAAATCTAATCTATAATGCAAAGCAACAACAGCGGCACAGTTTATTTTTATTATGCAGACAAGTCAGCGGTTTTCCAAGTTTTTGACAATTTTTAGAATTTGAATAAAAGCAAAAAGAGGGGAAGGGCGAAGTTCTCTCTTATAAGACATCACGGATAGTTTTAATACGCGCGAAAAGCATCGTCCTTTTAACTAAACTCAGGCTTAATAACTTTCCAGGATATGTGAGAAAATATTGTTCAATCCCCCGTCTCTCAAACGAGCAATTGTTTGAATTGTAAGCATTAAAGTTTGGTCGTCCCTTTTAAACTAACTTCGTCCCTTTTAATTTAACTTCATTGTAAGTCGACCTTAGATTTAAATCTAGCGTTTACAGTGTTTTATGGAAAGTTAACATTAATGATAGGAAGGGCACACAAACAAGATCTCGAATGGTTGGCAACGACGACCATCCGACAAATGTATTGAAAGAAAGAAAAGCTATATGTCCCCTGGTTCTTGCTATAACTACTCAACTGCCGACCATGCGCTACCGTTAATGAACAAGAAGTCCACTCCTTGGACTAAGGGTAAGGGTAACAAAATATAAAAAAATAAAGGTGACACATTGGTAGGCCGGTGAACGGTTTTGCACTTACGTAAAGTTTTCTCCTCTTTCGCAATATTAAGATAAAGCTAATAAACATTAGGTCTAACCCGTGCATAGACTTTTATAGCGAAACCTATCATGATGTGTCTCATAGCCTCGCAGACATAACGAACTCTCGTACTTTGAACAGGAAAGACCTAATTGACACAAAATTTGCGGCAGAGATGCCTTAAGAAACTCTGCATACTTGCGTTAATTTTGGGCAGCGACTTTTACAGGTAAAAATGATAAAGTAATGGGGAATATCAGTGTACATGACATAAACTAGTGTACATAACGGTTCAATTCGATCATGTGGACCTTTGTCGCCATTAATAAAAGAACAGTTTTGCCCCTTAGTATGATTGAATTATTCAGGGTAAGGCTTCGCTAGTCATAGAGCGCTCAAAATTGCATTTTGCGTCTTAATTACTTTTGTTGTTGTTTTGAAGGTATCTGCTGCGGCAGTCCATCAAACACGTTCAGAAGCTTATGGTGATGGTGCTCCATCATGTACGAATTGCCGGTTTTGGTTTCAATGGTTTACAAGTGATGATACGAATTGACTGAACATGTTCTTTTTGTGCCATTAGCTGCAAGAATTGCCAAGGATATAATATTGCAGCTCGAAGGAATGGAGCGTACTCATCGGACATAGCGCCTTCTGATTACCAAATTTTCTGATCGATGCGGCATGGCTTGGCTGGCACGCGGCTTAGCAAAGCCGAAGAATTACGAAAATAGGCCGAGGATTGAATTGCTGCCAAACCAATATAAGTGCCTTCGGCACGACCAGAAAAGCCATGTTGCGAAAAATGTGGTAAAATGCGGTAGAAAATGATGGCCAACATTTTACCAATTTTTCCCAAATTCATTTTTCAAGTGAAAAAATGGCCAGAACTTATGGCAAGTCCTAATAGTCTTTCAAAACGATAACCGCGACATCAAATTAAAGAGCGATTTTTCAACATGACGATGAAAGGAGCTAAACTTTGGAATGTTGGATGATATAAAGATTTCCTTAGCTCTTGACTTGACGCATTCTTCTTTCTTTTGGCTTTAGTTAAATCAATTCTGGTCGTTCGAGTTCCCATAATTCATAAGAAGTTTTCTTTTTGTTTTTCTTGAAAATCCCTTTCGATTCGAACCAATGCAATATTTTCCTTTTCTACATTGCGAAATTAGACAATCATTTGCAATTGCGATTTGAATTGAAATGACGGGAAATGACTTATGCGTTTTTATATTGCACTACAAATTTTGGTTATTTTCTATTCTCTTTTAATTTTTTTATTTTATTATTTTTAAATGGATTTTCTTAACCGAAAATAACTTATTTTAAAGATTCGCATATGAGTTTAGCTACAACAGTTCATACTTAAATGCGTGTTGGGACCGGAAGCTATTAAGAATTTAATGCGATTTTGGTTTATTTTTCTCTTTCTCTTTGCGCTTCATTTCTTATTTTCTTTGGTAACATTTATGGGATTTTTATATCCGTCATTACAGTATGCAGGCATATTAGTTTCGAAAAGCCTTACGTAACCCAGGGGTGAGCGTACTGCAGTATGGAGGAAAATGGGGTTTCTATAATGTCTGTCCGTCTGTTTAATTATCGATTTTTTCGTTTAAGATGAGTAGAGCAAAATTTAATTCGGCTAATAATAATCTTGATTAACATAAACTTTTTAGTAGATTTAGTCCGCTGTTCCGCTGTATGTCTGTCCACGTCTCGAACTTAGCGCCAAAATTTTTGCTTTGTACGTACGGATGCTGCTCTAAGTTGAGCTCGGTAGCTTCGCTCGCAACTGAGAACAAGCACATATCTGCAAAATATTTTTGTTACTGCCTTGAGACCTACAGCAAACATCGATATCGATTCCATTGAACTCTACATCTAATCGGTTTACCTACAATTGAAAGGACTCTGCGATTTGCATGTATTTGCACGGAGTGACGAGTATTCAAGATTCGCTTTCGTGCACATGTTAACTTTTTTTTCTAAAAAATGACTCATATTTATATTCATGTAGTATTATAAGAGTTTGTTTAATAAAATATTGCAATTTTCTCCCCAAAAAATAAACTGCACGCATATATAAATAATAACAACTATATGAGAAATTAAAATTTATAACTCAGCCATTTATCATGAATACTAATAATTGCCCATATACGTATAAAAAACCACATCCTGTTTGTTATCTTTTGAAAATATTCATAAATTTTTTAGGTAAATTTTCTATGATAAAAAATTAAAATAAAACCAAAAATTCCACTTTTACGTTAAAAATGAAAAAAAAAAAATTTTAAAATATATGACCGCAAAGATGAGAGAGTTTGCAGAGAATAATGAACGATTGGATAGAAAAAAACATACCATTACCTGACCTGATCGAAACAACTCTTGTCAGTGGGAAGTGGAAAACCGTCAAGAAAATAAATATAAAAGCAAAACGCACACATTAGAGGAGTGAGTACATACCGACATATCGAATGCACTGGCTACCCCGCAAAACTTTCAAGCACAATTAGGCAAAGAAATTTCAGCCTGGAGTCTACGAATAAATCCCTTCCCCACGCAGTTGTCAAGCAGAGCATAGAGAAAAGTGTAGCCATGAGAAAAAAAGTGAAAAGAACAAGATCTCATTCTCTTAACGAGAAGGTTTTTTTTTTATTTTTTACCCGATAAAGTATATACGAGTGACAGAGAATGAACCCAGTAATCTTTCCATTACATCAAAAGTGGGTAGAGCAAAAAAATTCGTGCTAAGACACGCAGGTATTGTTAACTTTTTTGTTAGAATCTCAAAAAGTTAGTCATTTTAAACCTTGAAATCCAAGTCAAACGAGTACAGCGATTGTTTGGCGCTTACCGGGAGCAGATTAAGACATCAGATGTCTTAAGAGATGTGAATACTTGATTGCAGTAGAACTAAAATCCACGCTGGTTACGATAATGCAGCACCGAACGCCTTCTAGGGTACATGATAACAGATTGGTTTCCTCTAGTCTGAGGCGGTGAGCAATACATGCTTTCATCATGTCATGTGAACCCTTTCGGTCATAGCCAGGTCTATTCAAAACGTTTGCTTTTATTTAAATCAAACAATCAATTGCACAACGAGTCTATTGTGGGACATCCTCGTGGCCTTTTCGCGCAGCAGGATGCAATCACAGCAACCACAGCTTCCACTGCACCGAACGATCACGAAAAATGTTGGGCTTGCACAGAAAACATAGTACTCGCCCTGACACGCGCACCGCTTGTGAGTATCAGGTAAGACAATTATTGTGTACATCTTAATAATTGAGCAGAGGACACCGACGCAGCTGATGCTCTGCTAGCATGCTCTTTTAGCGAAGCCTCTCATAGTATCCTGATTAAAATAAAAAGGTGACCCGATCGAATTTTCTGCTTCTTGATCCAATTCTCACCTCGCTTTACATGGACATCTGCAATTTCCACACTGCGCAACGTAGAGTACAAAGCGCAAATCACTACAGCTCGGATCACAAGAACCTAAAACACCATAAACCGCAAATTAGTTTACTCGAATCATACTACGTTATGATCCAGAAGACAGAGAACAAGTTTGATTCAGCCATAATTGCCTCACATCTAATCTTAGAATATTAACTTATTTCGCTCAAACTCATAACATTTTTGCCTTTAGGTTAATAGGTAATCTCCGACGGTCCACTTAATATATTTTCAAATTTTGTTTACTTGTTGCGAATATTGTCAGTAGACTAACTAATATTGTCATCAAAGCTCTAAGATATAAAACGTCTTAGTGAATATAAGGTGATGTTTGCGTAAAGCGTAGCCCCAGAGTTCTTTACTTAATTTACTTGAAGCTTCATTGAAATTTTAAAATCTTCAATAAATTACTTTACATTACTTTTACAACAACAATAATATTAAATTACGGAGGATCCTTTAAACGATAACTATTAAAATTAACTTTATACACACAACATAAGCACACAACAACACCAACAAATTTACATCAAAGTATTGTATAACCAAGCGTTTACATTCTATCAACGTACATATACACATATAGTTACATATGTATAGAAAAGGTAACCCATTGATTTGCATATAAATATCTTGTCAATAATAATGAAACATGAAATTTTATATACACACACACATTTCCAAACAAGCACTTGGAGAATTGAAACAAGAGCTCCTGTTGTTTCATTGTACAATCAATGTGTACACACATGCACATATATATATACCCCACAGATTAAATATCCTTATAACAATTAAAGAGCAACAAACTAAAGGAAGTTCATGCATATGAAAACACAGAGCATCACAAATTTTAATTGTTATTCTTTAGAGAGTGTATACGCCGCACACACATATATGAACGTATATATTAAATACGCATACATATACGTAGGTATGAATATGGAAGTAACAAAGTGATAAGAATTTGTATTTAAGTGTGCAACGATTACGTTGTTCATGTACTTACATACACTCATTAAGAATTCAATAAACATTTACATCTACCTATGCGTTTCGATGTTCGTTCATATGCATATGTAGCAAAAGTAATGAAAATACAAACACTGCCTGCCATATGAATAGAATTATTTTTCTTTTTCTACTATTTATATATCGGCATATGTGTGGATGGATAGATGGATGGATAAAGTAAACAATAATAGAGAGGAGTGTGTTTTTGTACCGTTGTGTGTTCGCATGATATGCAAAAAGTTATTTATGTTGCCGTAGCAACAGTAAAAGGATACTTTCTTTAGGCATACATAAGTCTGTTTATGCAGATCGACATCAAAAAGTATGAGGAATTTTTAAGATTAAGGAACTCACAGTTTTAATAAGTACGCGTGTTTGTTTGCACGTTTGTAACTTCAACTTCAACGTAGGTATTAAACTGAAGAGCAGTCAGCTGTCTGAAATCGGCTTTAAGAGACGGAATCATTCACTGATACAAAAAAACTTTTAGTTACCTTAAGATTTTTTGTGATATGAAAAGCTATCTCCATCTCAGACTACAATAGCTTTTCATCTCTATTGTGATGCCGAAAGGTGCCTTATAATCAGTGTGCATAGAGATGATAAGTGCTATGAGAATTGTGATAATCAGCTCAACATAATAATAGAGATCTTGAGTGGGTAAAGGCACGCCAATATGATTTCCACCTGACACCCTAATCGATATAAAGTACGTTTGATTAAGTGAATTTAATTATAATTCACACAAACATTTCGCACTTTGTTTGTTTAGATAGAGCACTTTATGTATACGACGCCAAGTGTGTTGGCATGACGACTTGTTTGGAGAAATCTTTACGCGGCCATTTAGTGTGCGCAGATTTGTCCCATAGATAAATCAAGCCGACATGATGGTCATCGTGTTCTTAACAAGATATTAGCGTAAGCTTACTTCTATGCCCCTTAAGAGATGTGCATCACGCGCAAAATTAGCGCACAAGCGTGATCTGCAGTATTTTCTTCGTTTCGCCCCATTGGACACGTTTTTTCCACATATTAATCGCTGTTCTAAGGCCGCCCTATGAGGTAATATCTACAACAAATATAAAGCAAAGCGCTCTACTCGGGCAGTCACCCTTAAATGCTATCTAAATCTAGATCCAAGTTTCACACATTTTTGGATAAGTGCACGCCACTGTGTAATCCCAACCTATTATAGCCATCATTATAACAAATTTACAGCGGGCGATTTTTTCCCTTCGCGTATGACAAGGACTTGTATTCCTCACGAAAAATTACACAAACTTAGCGTCGTATGCTGAATATTGTGACATGAGATAATATTATGTCGAACTTTATATCTGCGCACGAACTATCTATTTATATCAAAGAGGCACGCCTTTTTCTGCTGATCGAGAGGGGCTCTTTTGTCTACAAACAAAATTCATTATTTTCGCACTTGCTTGCAACCAGTAATAAGAGGTTACGTGCCAATAAGTTGAGATTTGACGATAAAACGAATGCGATAGTCATGGGCCTGAAATTTCCGTTTCTGATCATATCGTACACGTGAGAAGAAAAGCTAGATGCAAAAAGAATTTCACTAATCGTATAATGATCTAAAATGAAGCTTTCACGCCCGGAAGCAAAAAAAGAAGCAGACTACTAAGCAAAACAATCTTTGTGGATATTTAGGATCTTTTTTATACTGAAAAGAACAATTTTGGGAAATTCAAAAGCGTACTCAGACGAACTAATCCCCTACTTATATGAATCCTTGTGCTGTGGAGCCCTAAGCGAGTCGCTCTTGATTTGCAGATTACCGCTACAACTACACTTTTTCTAACAAATCCTTATCGCTTCGCGTACAATGCGTTTTTTCAATGACCGGTATTTTTTGATCAAAATCTATATCTATTGTATGCTTCAATATGTTTACAATTTTTTCTTTCTTTCACTTGTTACGACGTTTCTCTCTCGTATAAAATATAAACGTAAAGGAATCATGTCTTAAAGGATTCTTGAAATTTAAAATATTGGTTGAGCTTAACACACTTAGTTAATTACTTTTCTTTTCTATTCTTGTCCTCAAAATATCGATGCTGATCAATTCTGTTATATTTCCTCATACATAGAAGAGACACAGATCTGATTAATTCATTTAGTTAAGTAAAATCAATATTAACTCATACAAAATTATATTATCATCTCTCTTTGTGGCAGAGCATACATCAGATAAGAGCGTCAAACACTTTTATTATTTATGTTCGGTATAAAAACAAAAACAAATGAAAAACAAAACAAAAGAATAAAAAATTTTGAAAAATCTTTCTTAATTTGAAATTTCAATAAATTCCTTTAATCAAAGCTATTTTAGAGACCGTTTTATATAATAAATGCTTTTAATTAATATTTATTTCATGTAATTGATTTTTAATTAGTTTTCTCTTTAATTAGCGTTTAACATCAATTAGCGTTAAGGAATTTCTGGCGAAATTTAATATGAAAATGGAGGAAAAAAGAATCAAACGTAATTATTATGAAAAGCTCTTAAAACCCAACCAACAGCAACGCATGCTTGAAAAATTCTTAAGTATTTCCAGCATTTAATTTTAAATAAACTTATTGAGAGATGAAACAGCAGAAAATGGGAAAAGTACAGCGTGATTCAAATATGCAAACCAACTCATACTTGTAACCCATATATATATATATATATATATATATATACACACACACACACACACACGCAACGACCACTAACCATATCTAAATACTATTATATGAGTTTTAAGCCTTTTTTCCTTTAGATTTATATTTGCGCAAACATACACCCACACGCGCGCACACATACACAGATATAACACATACGCATATACTCATTCAAATAGATTCACAGAGATTTCTTATCTTTTGCATTTGTGTTTGCTCAAGTGTATCTAATGTTAGCCGTTGGCTTTTATATATGAAACTCAGAATTATCTAGAATTCTAGCATTCGTTGTATTGAAGGCAACAACAGCAAACAATTCAAGTTAAATTGAGCAATTTAATGATGTGGTTGGTAAAATGTTTACTATGCATACACAATGACACACACGCGCACACTGCAACATATACACACTCTTCCAAAGTCACCCATCCTTTATTCAGTATATCTTTTCACCAGTGTTGTTTACTTTTAAAAGCCACATGTATGAAAATATAAAAAAAAATACGAGAGGTTTATGTCCGTCTTAAAACGAATCTTAAACACACCTTATAGCACTTTGAGTGCCAGTGAGCCCCTTAGAACCATTTTCACTGTCACGTGGCTCTAGTAACTGATGATATGGGGCGTAGGTTATTAATTTGTAAATAGGTATATATATAAAATATATATATATATATATATATATATACTCCCCCAGTGTGACATCGAAAAGCGAAATTTATATGAATGAAAACACAGAAAAAAATCAGAAAAGAAGTACTAATGCATAAAGACGAGTAGACGCACGAAAGGCCAAACATATGGAAGAACGGATGTGCGGACGGGCAGGTATTGGGAAGGGCAGCTATACGAACGGGAAGAGGCAGGCACAAAAAAGAAAATCAGTTGACATAGGGACGTGCGGACAAACAGACATTGGCAGGATCGGACGGGTATAGGAAAGACAGAAATTGTCAGGCTATCTGACTATTATCGATTGCATTTATATTGTCTCTGATGTGTATTTCTGCATATTGCAAACGTTCTGGCAAAACTAATTTGCCAACTTTTTTTGATGCTGGATATGAAGAATGAAACTAAAGTGCAAATAACTTCTTTTAAATGAACGTTCAATTTGTATATAAAAGTTATTAAAAAAAAGCCAAGAAAAAATCACTTCCCTTTAAAAATTAATCATAAGATGGTAAGCACTTGCAAGCTAATCCAGAGTTTCTCAAAGTTGCCTCAAAATTGTCCAACATAAGGGAGACTTCAGTGGGTCTCCCCGTTCTATGCGTAAACGTAATATTAAACAGCCTTAGGTAATAACGCCTTTAAAGGTGATAGTGTAGAGATGACTTTCATATAAGAATTAAATTTACGTTAGTTTAGACCTAATAGAATCTTCGACTAATTTCAGTTATCACAGCTTCTATGAAGTTGCGTCACAAGTTCGGAACACGAATGTTCTTTTACTCTAATATAATTTCTTCATTCATTCATTCATTATGTCAACTGTTCTTCTAGTGTTGGAAACCGTTGTTAGTCTACTTTCAGAAAGGACTTCAACATTGTTTTCGATTTGTTTTCATTTTTTCAACCACAACGCAACTGTATCCTCCACTAGCCAGACGTTAGGCGCAATTTTGGCGACTGCGAAATTATAGGAATTGAATTTCTGATGAAATCTCCTCGAGATGCCAATGCAACATGTGAGGAATCATCCATAAATTTACAACGTCCAACCCATCAGGTGTAAATAGTGTTTTTTGTTAATTAGGTGGACTGACGAAAGGAATCCATATCTCGCCACAACACAATACTTTTTAAAAACACACACAGTACGGTGCCGCCAAAGTGAGAGAGAACACCAACAGAACAAAATAAAAACTGGAATGCAAAACTCAAGTAGGAATTTATAGGCAGTACGTAGACTACAAAAATGGAGAAACTAAGCTAAGAAGATTAGCTTAGTGAGTTATATTTTCAACACAAGCGTCTTCGCTTTGCTCCAAGTAATGGGTTCTTTTCGAAAAAATGGCAACAGCTCAGGGAGTAACAGAATAATTGAAAATTGATCACGCGTGAGCAAAGACATTTTTGTTTTCTTTCATTCACTTTAACTACGATCGCTGTTCCAAGATCGTCCGTATCTTTATTAATAACAAATAAGTTTTGCGACATAGACTTTTTTTTCTCTTTTAAATCACAGTTGAGTGAGATTAAGGTAGGAGTGTTATAAGCTTCCTTCAAATGCTTCTTCTTTCGTTCGCTTTCCACACCTCTTTTTTGCATATTATGACATCCATTATCATAGCAGACATACATTTTGGGTCAAATTTCAAAAGGCTTTAAGGTTTTGTGCACTCATTCTGTTGCAGTTTTATAACTGATTTCGTTGCTCGCGTTTTTCCTTCTCGTGACATTTATAAATGTTGATTGAATAATAAATAATCAACATTATTTGCTTATTTCGTAACGCTTTTTAAATGTGTCAACAACAGTAGCAACAACAACAACAACAACAACAACAACATTAATAGCAACAGCAAAACAACCAAAAATTCCATAACATATTGTTAGGCTACGTGTTGTGGTCGGTAAAAATGTATCAAAATAGTTATTATATGGTCATTAGCGGGAACGCGAACATACATTCTCGCTTATATTCAAATGTTTTTGTTGATTTTTTTGCGATTAATAGCACGAACGAAAAAAACTATTCGTAGGCGCAAATGTTGTGGGGTTTTGTGAAAAGTATTTAACATTTCATATATATATATATAAATATACTGCATATAAATTTGTGTATGCGTGCGTTGTCATATGACAAATAAGAGAGGAGAACAAATAACTTAATTTAACATTTAACAACCACAACGATCAGGAAAGCGTGCGTTTTGTTTGCAGAGGAGGGAGGCAGAAAAAAAAAAAAAAAAAAGAAAAGCAATTAGAGTTTATATAGACAGTAAAAAAACGCTGATTTAAGCACAACCAATCTGTTCGAAATTTAAATTCTTTGCATACTTATATACCCACTGTGTATAAATGAAAAAGAGGAATACTTTCCGGATTAACATTTACAGCACAAAAATGTTAAAGCCTGTCATCGAGCAAAAGTTGCGAAAAAGGCCATCCAGATTGGAAAACAATTGTCAAACACACTATCAAATAAATGAAGATATATTAAATTTGTTATACCACTTGTAACATCTACACGTACACACAACTTATCACAACTTTTGGTGGTTTTAACTTAAAAGCACACTCTTCTGCGCAGGTAAGGAAATTTTGAGATCCTTTATCGAAAATTGAAAGTACACTAAGTGTGTCTCACCGTTTGTAGTATTCACAATTAAATTTATATAGCGATTTGAATGTAATGTTGCTCTTCTCTTTACATTACTTTATCGTAACATTATCCACGGTACAAAAATGAAATTCTTGCGCTCAATTTTACAAACATATGTGATCCACCAAAAAAAAAAGGGGCAAAAAATTAAGATAAAGTCCGATACGCAAAGCTATCGTTAACTATAATATTTTATTAGCACTCTTTCAGCATTTTAGCGAATCTCTTGCAAGCCGTTTCCCTTACTGAACATCATGGGAATACAAGCGGGTGAGCTGTGGGAGATAATATTCTTGACTATTGCGCCAAATTACCGATGTAGTGCTCAAGTGATTCTCAAGTGCTCAATACTTTCAAAGACTGCAGCGATACTTTTTGCTAGTATTTCAATGCGGTATTCTCTGACTTAAGGGCTTTTCACTATAGGTTTTTACTTCTTGAGGCTCCTTATCCTTTAGTGATCGATAATGGATCTCGATGCCAACAAGCAACACATTGCTAAATTTTTTTTTAATTGCTAGGTTACTATCTCTTTGCAGTCCAAAGTGCTAACGTATGACTCGTACCAGACATCAGTATAAAGTTTGTCCCAAATACTGAGGAAAAGCATAGCTAGCACAGATGTTTTTGTGTCCTTCGCTAGAGCAAAGTTTATTGCATTATTACCGAAAACATTCTTTTCTATGTTACGTTGATGATTGAGAAGAGACTTTCATCAATAGAAGTAGGCAGTGGCTGGGTGATTGTAATGAAATGCTTGGAAGAGAACCGGCTATTGCAACGCGGCTGGTTACTTCATCCAAAGAAATGCAAAGAATTCAGATGGGCTGTGCCGTGGCCAGCAAGAGTGAGTTGACATGATGGCTGCATCGCGTAATATTATTGTTCAGGGACAGAGAAGGCTAGCGCAGGCATGGCGCAGGCATGACTCTAATGAATTTGACCCTTGTGTCGTTGAACACGATGCACCGTGGTGGAGGTACTCCCATAAAAATTCTTCACATTATCCATTATCTGGTCTTTTATTACACGTATCTTACAGTTGTTTGATGTGTTAATAACCTTTGATTCCCTTTTTTTCTTTTCATTTTTCGATTATCTCTTCTTTTTTTTTTTGCAACAGTTGGCTAACAAGAAAATTGTATTAATTCTTTAGGGAAAACTCAATTTGCATGAAAGATGTCACATTGAATGCTAATCAAAGAAAATTATGCAAGGAAGGAACATATTTTTTTTCGTGTTAGGGAAAATGAGAAGAATTTAAATCAGAAAATAAAGCGAAAGAATATTATGAAAAGAGAAGCTTTTTTGCTGAAAAATTATCAAAAAAATATTTTATAACAATTATTCTCTTTCAAATCCAATATAGATTGAGACGGTTCCAATTATTTCCACAGAGATATGAAATTTAACGAAGTTTGCGGTTTGATGTGTTTTTTTTTTTTTTTTTTGGTTAGAAAAAGATTATTAAAACATGTGAACTCCTGATCAGCACTAACAGGAATGAGGTTAAAAATGCATTGCGCATCAATTCTACTCTCAATTCTATTTAAATATTTATCAGTGGCAAACAAACAAAAAAAAAGTGCAGTTACGCATAAAGCAATAATGCAAGAATTTTTATTAATAATCAAGACTATCATTGTGGAAGTATTTCTTGGTACAGGAAGTATACACTATGGATAACAAGAGAGGGTGATTACGTCTTAAACGCTGAAGAGAGGCATGAAGAGCCTTAAGGTTTTCACTTTTAAGTTTATTTTTATTTAAATCCTTTGATGTTCTGACCAAGCGATTTTGATAAAGAAGAAGAAGAAGTATCGTACATTTGACATAGGCATTTTATTGCAGATTCCTATAAGATTCTTACCGTTTTTTCTTATTGTCGTCTATTTTAAAAAACTTCTAGATGTATAAACCAATTAGCTACCGAACTCTGTAGGAGAGAGCATTACTTTATTGCCGACGTTCTTTATATCTATCAGAAAGGGATAGGCGCATTCTCGCTTAGTTTACTGCAATTTGCCTGAAATATTGGAGATTCTTGCAGGCAGGTTGCTATTGAAAACAGGCCAAATCGGTCGAAAATCATCCCTACATGTGCTCTGTGCATGCTTTCATTAATCACTATGTACGAAAGATACAAGTATAAAACTTTGCATGCGTGTTCTATCAAATGCAATTTTCTTATCGGGGAAATTTGATTTCTGGCCAGGAAAACATAATCTTCAAGCTTTACGGAAAAACGGGGTCGTCGAACTTGGCGCGAAGATGACGTAAACGCTTGTTTAATATGTTACTTTTTACTCGCATGAATAGCTTAGTAGGCAAAGGATTACGACTAACAACTCAATGGTCAACCGCGGCAGGATTTTCAATACAGGTAAGCATGTGGTCTATCCGGCAGTCTTTACATTCGTACTTTCTAAATTTAGATACAAAATATACAACCAATAAATAAATAGGAACCTACTTCGGAAAAATGCTGCTGAATTGTGATCGTTTGCTCAAACGACTGCTTCAAAGCAAATCGCTAAGGAAAGCTACTAATAAAAACTATTGTAGGTCCGTCCACCATTACAGGGAAAGAGTTTTGTAAAGACATAGACTTTTGATTTCCATAACCACGCTCGCCCCATTATTGGCAGCACAAAATTGGAGTTTGCAATCACTCCTGCTGTATTATATAAGGTTCCCCTTGCGGATAGCCTCGAAAGATCAGCTGTACTTTCTCCAGTGGAGTTCGAATGCCAGCGTGGAACTACACTTTGAATAAAATATTTTTTTTTTTGTCATTCTTCTAAAATTATTTCGTTTATTTGCACACCTGGTATATGCGGAGTTTTCTCTATTTCTATATTGTGGGGAGGGCATTATTTTCAATTCCTTTTTAATTCTATCCTTTTACTGTTATATCCATTTTCATTCTTTCTTGAGCCTTTTTCCTTTTTCTTTCTCTTTGCTTTTGCTTTTTCTTTTCTTTTGAATGATTCCTTTTCTTTGTTTGACGTTGAAGAGAATTTTTTCATTTTCCTTTGCTCCGTTTAGGTTATTTCGTAAAAAATTTCTCTATATATGGCATTTCTCCTTTTCAACGAAACTAACCGGAGCTTATTACTCGACAGCAATCAATCGTGTACCTTAATGGCCAGTTATTTTTAAAAAAATTGCCGCTGATTTTTTCAAGCAGCGAATATATCGACTCATCGCTTACGAGATGCGATAAAGCTCATCCCCAAACCTTCGCTCCTCAGCTCCTCCGATTCTCAACCCGATAAGATCTTTTCGCGCTAAGTATTTTATATCCACTTAAAATTCTTCAAAATTTTTTTTGGTTTACCCAACGTTTAGCGTAATTTATTTAAATTTTCTAATGGTTTTTTTTTTTTAAATTTTTAATAAAATTATTAAATAATATATCATAAAATATAATTAGTTTTCCCTTTGTGTAAAGAGCTGATATAAAAGTTCGTTTATAATACAAAATAATGCAATTATAGGAAAACTATACTTATGCAGTATACACATATATTTACATACATACATACATACATATCTCAAATTTAACTATACATATTTTTATATACATATATCATATATATATACATATATGTATATGTACATATAAATATTTTTTTTTTTCGCTCCTAAATACTTTCATAGAAGAATTTTTAAATGTTTTCATAAAATTTTGGCGAAATTTGTTTAAAATGTGGTTTTAACACGCTTACGCGAAGCATGAAAGGAGGAATCGGGCACAAACGAATATATATATATATATATATACATATAAAAATTTATAAATAACTTGGTCGGCCGCAATAAATAATTTAATTTTTCCGACCGCAAGTAATTGGATTTTCATATACGTACATACGTGTGCAGCAGATGTATACGTAATTCAAACTGTTTTCCAAAAAAAAAAAAAAAAAAAAAAAAAAACCTGCCAAAAATTTCGTATTTCAAATGATAAATATTTTGTGTTAATTAAACAGAACACAACAATGATAGCAATAACAAATTAATTACATATATCGCTAACACATATGCGCGAGCGCGAATGCATGCATGCATAGAACGAGAGGGTGATTATCATTATCATTCTTTTTAAACGATAAACATTTAAAGTACTTCATTAGCTAAGGCGGCTAACGCTAGTATGGCGGCATTTTTTATTTAAAAAATGTTTTTTTTTATTTTTTTTTATTTTTTTTTTTTTTTGTTTTTGCTCTATTGGCATTGCATGCATAATGCGGTAGATTGTATTCTGTTGGGTGCTGTCTGTATTCGTATTATGCGCTAATAAAGCCGATTGCCAATGTAATGATGATATCCGTTTAATATCTTTATGGATTTAATAATACGCCAACATGACTAACACTAATACCACTACTATGGCAATTAGTTAAATACATAATGCATATTTATTCTGATAAATGCATAGATGAGTAAAACAAAAAAAAAAGAAGAAATTTTCACAAAAAATTAATCAGATTAAACTGATGCCAAAAACAATGAATGCATGCAGGATAGAAGGATGAAATCAAAAATATTTTCCCACAATTTAAAAATTTGCCCACAAGCTGGCTGAGTTCAGGCAGCAATGGCAAATATGCAAATATTTATCGAAAAAGCTATAACAATAATGTTATGATATGATTTCATATCGCCTTAAAAATCTTGCCAGTAGTTTCTATGTCGGGGAAATTAACTCAAACCGACGTGGATATGCAATGCATGTCCTCCTTAATGAACACTGTCAACTTCTATTCAATATTTCTTCGTTGAGGTATGCGCAGGCACACACATACACACACACGCAATATACACATACCCACATACAAATGTAAAGTAGGTGAGCATCACGCAAAATTAACCGCATTCAATTTCACACACGCACGTATGAAAGTATCTAATGAAAAATTTCCGAATTGCAAAAAGACTATGAGGCTGAGAAATTTTGTATTCGTATGGCATACGAATTTGGTTCGTTACAGCCTTTTTTTTCCTGTGGAAAACTTTTCATATATGCATGCATACATGTATATGTTTAAGAGTGCGTTTTACCACTGCCAACCGCTCCGCCGAAGACAGAAGAAGTAACACGATACATATAGTGTTGATGGTGTTAGCTTAGTGTGAAGCATTCTTGTAGCACAAGTTGCGAAGCTTGAAGATGATCACTGAAGGATGGATATAAGGCAATCTTTTCATTTCGGTTGTAATATACACGATAGATAGAACACTTGAAAAAGATTTAAAATCTGTCTATGTGTGATTCTGAGTTAATTCAGAACAATTTGTACGCTTTCGGTTTTACCGGTCCATCCGACCGGCTTTTGGTAAAAGGAAATTTTAAAGATTGTCGTAACTTAAACCGCTGATAAATATTAAGAGTTGAGCATCTGGTCCCCACAATGGCCACAAATACGTATCATAAACCCTGTAAAATTTCTTAGTTTCATGCTTAGCGCACGATTTTGAGTCAATTTACTCCAGCCAATCTTCCTTTTAGGTGGCTGTGGTGTAAATTGAGATAGAAGCTGGAAACTCCACATTCACATTTCTTTTTAGCGTCCACAAAAAACTGCACTTGCATCTTGAAATTCATATCACGGCTAGGACGCAAATTTGACCGCAAACCGATAAGGAAAATAGAGACTTCCTGCACCTACGGGAAGCAGCAAAATAGATGTTACTACCAATGGGTAGTAACAAATACAGCTATAGGTCATGGTAAGAATATTTACTTAGGACCGGTTAAAATAGTTGTTTAAAAATACGTTAGAAAGCTATATATAGTGAAAACCGACTTTAAAACATCCTACACTATATCACCTAATGGTTTTATACTTTTGTCACAACCACAAAAATTAGAATTTGTTATCATGGAAAGTCTTACTTTTCATGAGAATCCTTACAAGAGGGC
This sequence comes from Glossina pallidipes, assembly GCA_000688715.1. Taxonomy (NCBI): domain Eukaryota; kingdom Metazoa; phylum Arthropoda; class Insecta; order Diptera; family Glossinidae; genus Glossina; species Glossina pallidipes. Next base: position 916,969 of record KK499815.1, on the reverse strand, counting down.
AGCTGCGAAAAATAGATTTGTGTTGTCCAAATTTCTCGATTGAAAATTCATATGTCAAACCACTATCTTATGCGCGAAAATTTTTACCATAAAATATTACAAATTAAACCCTGTTCTCATATAAAGACTTATTTTTTGCAAGAAGGATCCTTTAGGAAAAGTCCAAGATATGAGCGCACGCCATCCAATTCTCCACTATAACTTAATATGCCACAACGTTATTTTTCAGCAAAGTTTTTTTGTTTTTTTTTGAGAATCATTAAAAATGAAAAACGCCACCTGATGATCTCTTGTAGTAATAGTCCCTTCCCTAACATTTTCAAAAGTATTCGTCCTTGTGCCAATGTATGTCAGTATTTCAAATTTTATTAACATATCTCGAAAATTACGATCTGTACGTTAAACAGAAGATACATGCGCAGACATTAGACCGACAGATGGACAAACGTGCTGAAATTGTTTTACCAAATCATTCTGTGTGGATTGGTTTGATCAGAAATGAATATATCTCAAGTTCTTCTAGATGTTCCGCATAGATGGGTGTCAAATTAGTGCACCTTTGCTAAAAAAATGAGAAACTAATGATTAGCATAGAATAAGTCTGAGAAAGGTAGTCGATCACGCTTGCTCTTGATAAAAAGTTCATCCCCATACATTTTACTGAAAAGCGTTCTCCTGCCGCTTATGCTATAAAGGCAAGCACTTAGTGCTTGCGAATGTACACAACATCTAGAAAATCTTGAGATAGGTCCACCATTTATGCCAATCTAAACTTGTTTGCCCGTCCGTCCACCTGTCTTCCATTCCTGCATTTAACCTACTGGTCGCAATGCTTGAGGTGTTTTGATGAAATTTGGTACAACGACATATTTTGGTCCAACCACGAGCAACTATTGGAAACGATTTGGATCGGACCACTATTTCGACTGTTTCTCATACAACGCCTAATATTGAGACGTCGTTATATGTACAACTGTAATAAAGCGAAGTGGTGTAAACCGCCTAATGGTAAAGCGGGGCTTATTACACTATTTTTACTTAGCTACTAAAAATTATACATATATATATATATGGTGAGGGGTGCGTATATCTCAAGTCCTTCTGGATTTTGCAAACGCAAGTTTTTTTCGACTATAACGGTTCGGATTAAGTAATGGTAGTAAATTTATGCGGTGTGACTGAAAGTAATCCTAATTTTTCTAATTCCAAGTTGTGGTTTTCTCTTTTTCAGATCGTGTAACGCGGATCATGATCGTGGGTAACAAAATTTATAAATTTTAAAATAATGAAAATTTGTCTCTCAGTGCATTATTCTTGTTGCTCGAAATTTGCATAAATAACTTTTGATTTTTTTATCAAACTTGCACCACATGTTGTGTGCTCTTGCTATGTGTATCCAAAACCTGAAACGATATAATGAACGTGAGAGGCGAGACTTTTTTTTTCGATTTTTTTGTTTTTGCTTGTTACTTATAACAACATCTGTAAAGATTCTATAGAATCTATGGTCAATGGAAAGTAGGGTGTAGTAAATACCATAAATTATAAATTGAAAACATGTCGTCGTATATAAGGTAATATTTAAATGTTGTAACAAGAGTTTTCATCATCAACCTTTCACATACAAAACATACAAAAACAGTAAAGTACTAAATAGTAAAAGTAGCAAAGAAAAAATGTGCAAAAAATGAAGTGAAATATTCAACTACAACGAATCACGTTAGTAACCATTTTAAGCATTTCAATAAGCAAAAGCCTGAATAATGCCCACACATACACACATACACATACAGGCACACACACTTCGTTCGTGCCTTCGTTTATAATGTGATGTGATGATTACAAATCCTGCACACAAAACAAAACAAAACAAAAAAAAGGTATCCTTCTTATCGTGCTTTCAGAAAACGTATGGATGACACAAATGTTTTTAAATGCATCAAGTGTTGCATGCGAAATATTTCAAAATACGACAACTGTTCTAAATGAGCACAAAGTGCATGCTTTGGTGAAACAGAAGCAGAAACATACATGTAAGCATACATACATACATACATACATACATACATACATACAATACATGCATACATATATATATATGTGTTAGAGATACGAAAAGGTATAAAGTTTCTCTATATGTGTTTCAATAACAATTGCAGCAATTAGCCACTCATTCACTAACTACCACTACTACTACTGTTACTGCCACTATTGCATAATGCTACTCACTAACCCATCATCACTATTTTGAATAGTGTTAGTGTGCGTGCATGGGTGTGTGTTTGTGTGTGCGTAAGTGTGCATGTATCCCAAAGACTTACAGTTTTGATAAAGTGCTAATAATCGAGTCGTGAAAAAAATGGACGGTAAACTCGTAAGCATTTGCGAGCAAACGTGATGCACGTTAACAGTAAGATATAGTTCGTGCTTTTTGTTCATTTCTTGTTCTATTTTCTTTCTTTTTTTTTTTTTTTTGTTTGTGAAGCTCACGATTTCTTTCTATTTCCTGTTTTAATTTCAATGCCATACTAAACAGAGGTATTTTATGGTGTTAAAGAAAACATTCGTTTATTTACTGTTTACATTTTGCAAGAAAAAAAAAAAAGAAAAAAAAAACAAAGAGAAAAGAAAAGACAAGAAGAAAAAATCGAAGAAAATAAAACAATTTAATGAAGTCGTAAAAAAGCAGTTTCAACGACAACCGCTCATTTAATATGTAATACAACGTTAATGTTACTCATTTGAAAACAAACAGCAGCAGTGATAAGAGTCAAATATTTAATCGAAAGTGTGGATGATTTAACGCTGACCATTATGATGAACGTGTCCGGATCGAAAAAGGGAATAGAGTATATATGGTATTCGTTATGTACCGTATGCATGTACTCTTTTACTTTTACACGTTGCCACTTAGTCTTTCCGTTTTTCGTTTTTTTTTTATAGATAAGACAATCAAAACCCTCTCATTCGCTCATCTCTCACTTAACCCATATTTCATGACAAGTGTTTTTTTTTCTTTCTTTCTTCGACACAAGTCACACAAACACCACTAATTGAAACCGCAACCAAGCTCAGGCTGTTGATACATGTGTATATAAAGAGTCACTGAACTCTGGGATTTATGCAAAAAAATTGCATCATATCATGCATACTAATACATATAGGATGTACGTAAAGTCAATAAACACATACAGTGTAGTACTTAGTCACATCTAATCAAGCTGAAATCTTTAGTTTTATTATTTTTTTTTATTTATTTATTTATTTTTTTTTTTGCCTTCCCTTTACTTAAGTAAATCGCAGATTCATTCATACGTTCGTCAACTTTAATGTGAATACGTTAAGGAAGAGGGTAAACATTACTATAACAACATTTTGAAGTCAATTTCGTGGAATGATTTCTTTGCTACGTACCGTAACTGACTAAAAAACAGATGTATTTGAATTTTTCAATTCATAAAAATCGTTTAGGTCAGTAAATGAATGAAATGAAATTCAAAGAAAGAATACAAGATAGGGTATAAATAAGTTTGACGTCGATTAGGTGTCACAAGGACATGTTACCATACTCAAAAAGTGGTACGATTCACTTTTGTGCGATGGTCGTGAATCAGGGGTCATGATTCTGCTGGGTCGTCGGACCCAGGAGGAAACAACTTTTCAGGTTCATCTTATTGGAATGCATCTTGGCATACATAGTCCAATCGGTTTGCAAGATTTTTTCACTAACTCATATCTTCCCGCCAATACGCCTCACTGTGGCTTCCGACAATACTCGGCGTAAAAGAAACTTACCCGGCAACATAGATTTAATTCGCCGAAAAGAAAAATTTTTTCACCAGAAATTCAACTCATATCGTTTCAAAACCGTTTCGTCTGTCTGATTAGGCATCGTCTACAATCTTTCTATTTTCGAAGCTTAGAACACCGCCCTAGGGGAAAATCGCGTTGATTCGATTGAAGAAAACACCTTTCAACAAAAAGAAAAAATCATCAACACGTTATTTGGCGATTGCGTGGTAGTGGAGTATATTTTTATACGTTACAGTACCGGTAGGTCATGTCAAGTTCCTATTGGATCATTCAATTCAAAATAGAATTGTTTTAAGTTCGTCTGTCCGTCTGTATGGGGTCTGTCCATGTAGTTGGTGTCATAGGGACCCATATCCATATACAAAGGTTACCGTGAGAAACAAATCTTTACATAGGAACAGTGTTTCATATCACGATGGAATTGGATGAAGAGTCGTACAAAGCGACACGACGCGACGGCCATAAATTCGGTTTAAATTCGTTTTAAATTGCTGAGCTTGATCCCATAATAGGGAAGTTTGTAAAAGAAAATTTGTTTTTTCCACACATCCTTTAAACAACACAATCGAGATTTCTCAACGCGAACACACGGTCGAGTATTTATATAACGACTCTACTATCTAAACGGAATACAGTGGATATGATGATTGTATTCACCATATAACATGCGCAAATGCTTATAATAATCTTCGAATCATCGCCTCCACGGGTAGCAAAAACAATTTAAGACCTTTAGATTTCAAGCGCTCTTTCTTCCGAAGCGCAAATTTCTTCCGAAAAAAATTCTATGAGTGAATGATTCTCGTTGGCCCAATAATACTTCTATATATAAGAAAATAAAATAAAAATGATTATCTTAGCTCTCGGTCGATTAGTTCCAAGACGCTTAGAAGTCAAGGGCTCAATTAGTGAATGCCATAAAATTTCTTCCGAAAAAAATTCTATGAGTGAATGATTCTCGTTGGCCCAATGACATTTCTATCAATAAGAAAATAAAATAAAAGAAGCTCTCGGTAGATTAGTTCCCTTACTTCCCTTGTGAATTTTTTCCCTTTTTCTGCACGCAAACAATAGAATTTAATAACAAATCCATTTTTTGCTAGAATTTTATTAAAATTAAATAAAGAAAATATAAAACTCTTCAGATAAAATCAAATTATACGTTTATTATTTTGTTTATTATGTTTTGTGTGTTATAGTCTACGCAACGCAGCGATAGATATGCGATAACATAAAGAATTCCTTAGTATGTTTTACTACTTATCTGCAAAACTAGCAGTAGAAATAGACAATAAATTCAATGAGGTTCAGATTTTTTATGCTCAAATGTTAGAGATGCAATTAAAGTTGTTATGCCTTTTGTAACGCATGGAAGAAATAGGCCTTAAAGCTCGATCGAATATCATCTTTCAAGACCGGTCTACGACTTAAATTCTGAATTATTGTCACGAGCAGAGAAACAAATTGAAAAAAGGATTGAAAATTATAACCGAAAATTTCGAAATTAGAAAATTTTATATGCTGATCAACAGATAAACCAAGGTCTGAAAATCTATTTATTAAAATAATCAATTGTTGTGCTTTTCGTCGTTATTAACATAGAAATTCATAGCAAGCTTTGCTATGCAGTAAATGAGAGCAACATTCCATAAAAATCAATGTCAAGTATCTCCGCCGATAAAATGATAAAATTCTTTTTATATTTTAATTCAGTAACGTTTTTGCGCTCTGTTATCACACAAAAACACACGATAATTATTCACCGAATTTCTCGAGCAGACAACTCTCCAACCATAGTTTACTTCGTATGGAATATCATGAAGCATGGAAAAGAAACTAAAAGCAAAATTTAATGTTCGCTGGGCCTGAAAAATAATAAAACCTACAGCAATAAAACATTAATTTGTTTGCTCTTTAAGTCTAAGAAAGTCTTCGTTTCGCTGCTGACTGCGTCAAAAAAAAAAAATAGTTATGCCGCTAGTTAGACTTAGGAAAAATTGGTTTTACTGCTTGCTGCACGTAGAAAGACTTATTAGAAAGACTTATTAATACTGCTCGTTGCTTCCTGAAAATTTCCGATTTTTTTTGTTGCAACGGCAAAATTTTTAGCTTGTAAGGGTGCGGTTGTTTTCCGAAACCTGCAACTTTTGATTTTGTTTTTAAAAATATCCCAAAAACAAAAAAATGTTACGCAACTTAATTATTTTATGTTGTCTTTGCACACGAACACTAATAAATTTGTTCTTGTTTTTTTTAATTTTTAATACTTTGCCAACTGACAGTGCAACCATCAAGCGATTTAACTAATTCTTAAGGGCGACACAGGAAAAGAAAGAAAAAACTTCTATACGAAATCAATTTTTCTTTCAAAGAAAATTTTCTTTTTGTTTGATATATTAATCGTTATTTTAAGGGGCAGGGAGGAGAAGGAGACCTTTCTCGGTATCGTTTTTGAGTCGCTTTTTGGCAATAACAATGCGTACCTATTAGCTTTAAAAACATTTGTGGAGCTAAAATCGACTTCTATATACATATATACATACATATATATATATATACATATATATATATGTATATATATATATATATATATATATATATATATATATATNTATATATATATATATATATATATATATATATATATATATATATATATATATATTATATATAATATTTATATATATAATTTTACGTTTTATTTTAAAGTCAGCTCGATTTTTAAAAAATTGTACATGCTTCACTACCAGATATCCAATAATACCTAAAGAATTTTCTTACAAACAAAAAAAAAAAGAAGAAAGAATGTGAAAGTTGCTGTACCAGCTTCATGTGTCCTAAAAAGCTTTTCAAATACTCGTACAAATGAACAAGATTGTGTAGAAAACATATTTCAGGTCTTTATAAATTTCAAAAAATCAACAACAGTTTTGTCCTTGTGAAGGAAAATTACCCATTAATAACTGCATTAACCTATAGGTGGTCAAGTATCATCATAATTTCTCAAAATTGATTTGTTTTATGTCTGTTGAAAAAATCCGCGATAGCAATATTTACATTAGATTTGTATCAACTGACTATGTATGCATACATTTGTTTTTAAAAAGCATTAGAAACGTGGGAATCGATGATGGTGAAGGCGTTCAAATGTGTACGTATTTGTTCATTTATAAGACAAAGTTCTACTGCAGTGGGATACGGCCCATTGAGTATCCCACACTACTTTGTTTAATGCAACTGTTTATAAAAAGGCTCTTCAAAATAAGATTTTATATGGAAAGTGGACGAAGAAGTGGTCCATTTCGACCTCGAAACCTCGAGAACTGCGAGCTGTACGTTGAGCACAAGAAAGCAAAACAGACCGGTGGGCAGACAAGCGTAAACCGACTTAGAAAATGATCGGTATAATAAGACGTGGGTCTGCCTTAAGTCCTTCCGTACAAACTTAATGCACGCTTGTGCAACCAAAAATGCAGGATATAAAATGTAAAAGACACAAAAGTTTTTGTCGAAAGAGCTTTGGCTTTTGTTCCCGCAAGGAATATGAAAACTTTATGGGATTTTTGTGGTCATAAACAAAGACTACTAGAATGTCAGTTTAAAATTCTAGTTGCATTATCTGAGCATACTTACCAGAAACCGGTGAAGAAACCTTCTGAAACGGGCTGGCCATGTCTGTCTGTTTGTCCATTTTTTGTAAGCTTTTTAGCTGATCTTATAATCGCGGCATGGAACACTGAAATTTAAAGGAGAGTTTAAATTCACGGATTAGTTACGAAAGTGACTAGAAAATAAGTTTACGCAATGACGCTTGCATTAAATGAAAAAACACTGCAAATAGCTTCAAAAAATCTCAGTCCCAATTCCCCAATCTAGGAAAAAGGTCAACATTTCGAAATTATGTATATAATCACTTGAGAAAGCTTGTGGTGTCCGAAATTCGACATAAAATGTATGTATTTTTGGTTTTTTCTTTTCCTTGCGCAACTTTCATTACAAGTAAAGGGCGTTGCGCAAAAACAAAATAATACTAACAACAATAACCTTCAACAGTAGCCTTCACCCTTGATTGCTCAATTTAATGAAATTTTTCGTGTTTTTAGAAGAAATTTTTTAAATTTTATAAATATTTGTTAAGTTTCGATTCTTATCCAACCTCACGGACTCATATATTACTTGCATTGAAAACTTAAATTTTTTTCGTATCGAAAAAGTGTTTGTTGTTTGCTAAGGCATGCCGCGTGATACGTTTTAAGTTTAAATACCAAACTGCTTTTTACAATTTGCTATTGGGCTATAGGGCAAAAAAGCATTCTTGAAAGTAAACACATACTTATATATATGTGCAGATACTAATTGGCAGATATTTATCTTATGTTAGAAAAACGAACAAATAAATTATATTTTAAACAAAAAAAAAAAAAAAAAAAAAAAAATATGTTGAATTTAACTTTTGATTTTTAATTTTGTAAAGTTTTACAAGTTATCGCACACACGCACGCACGCACGCATCACTCATCTCAAGTCTGTATATATAGAAATTATAACGAAAATCTTATAGCTAAGCAAGTGATGCGAGCGAAGTAAGTAAGCGAGTAAGTAAGAAGTAAAATAAACTAAAGATTTCAAATTAAAATGATTTCTTTTATTTTTCTAATCAACTCAACTATACATGCAGCATACGGTATACAAACTCTCTAAGGATTTATTTATTTTCATTCTTATTTACTCAGCATAAGCAATTTAAGTAAATTTTCAAAACACAATATATTAACACATGCACGCAACCGTCTTTATCTGCATAAGATTTTAGAGAGACGTTTATCATAAGCATGTAATTAAATATTAGTAAAAATGCGTGTGTGTGCGTGTGTGTGTGTGTGCATGCATGCACACATTCATACACGCTCATTTACCCAACGCAGACAATCCCAATTACTTTTCCCTGTTAAATATATTACCACTGTAATAAGTGGTAGAACGGCATAAAGAAAAAGTAAAGTAATAATAAGAGGAAGAAAATGTATGAAAAACAGAGCTAAATAAACTTGAGTGAAAACTACTTGAGAAAATTAACAAAATTTCAATCACACTTCATTAGTTTGTAAGCAAGTAACTTTCAATAGTATGCAAATGTATTCAAGGATAACGATAGGGCTGGGCCGTGCTATGCACATGCCGTAGCAGGCAATTGAAAATGCGAAAGTTTGCGGCTAAGGGAGTGCATCTAAAACTCTTCCCCTTCTTCCGACTCGCCCTTCTATCACCCCTTCATCTTTCTCTCTCGCTCGATATCGTTCTCTTCATTTCTCTTTCTGTCAAAAGTTTATCACTTTCACAACTTTTCTAACAGTCACTCACTACTACTAACTTACTCCCTTGAAAGCAGATAAAATGCAGTTTTTTTTTTCTTTTCTGATAAATTTTTATACATTTGTTTGTATGCATATGATACGTGAGTTTGTATGTTTGCTTGTATTTGGCTGCAGCTAAAGAGAGAGTAAATTGAATTTTTCTTTAAATCCTTACACTTGATAGTTTGACACTAGTGATGATTAGTTTGCGTGGAGGCATGCACGTGTATTGTCTTTGTGTGTGTGTGTGTGTGTGTTTGCGAACACTTTAATTTGTTAGGGGGCAGTCAAGTGCTAAATGTTTGAGATTTAAAATTTAATTTTCAATCTTTCAAACAAATCGAAGAACGAAAATGAATGAAATTCGAAATTCAAGTGATAAGAAAACACTTTGAGAATGCGAATCGGTGAATTAATGTGTGTATAGTAAATCAGAGAGAGTTTAATAATTATTAAGATTCGTTGCATTATTTCCTCCTTCACATTCTAGACCTTGAAGCCAATCCAAAGTAATATTAAAAAAAATAATTCACTAAACGATTTGCGGATTGTCCCTCTCTCTCTCCTTATTTCACATGATTTCTACTTAGCAAAAATTACTAATTGATAAGAATTAATAAAATTTATCACTATCAATATACTTACTTGTGTAAAAGATGTCAACTAAGTAGATGATCATTCTGTAGACCGTCTATTCATCAGTCCAAGTTTTTTCGAACGTGTCATGGCCAACAAGCTTAGGATAGAAAGTTAAAGCTCCCACCTTATGCTCTTAGTCGAACACAAGTGTGACAAAATGGTATAGTGTGCCGACAAACACAAATTTCCGATAAAAAGAAAACTTTAAAAAAATATTATATGCGAATCCGATCAAATTTTTTGTACGGGTCACGGTTATTCTAAAAAAAGACTTAAAAAAAGGACAGAAGGACTAAATCTTCATGCTCTGTAGTATTGGATGGGCGCAGGTGATTATCAGAATAAAAGTAGAAATCTATATGTACGTGTGGTACAAGTAACAAGAAAAAAATACGGAAACCAAAGATGTTCACAGTTTTTGTTGCATAGCGTCTGAGTGTTGTAGGCGTGTACTTTGAAAAGTTTTAGTCATTTTCAAATTCTTCTTCAAGTCTTTTGGCGATGTCTTCATTTTTGCGAATGCGGGAAAGTTTACTACAGATACTACACAGTTGGATAGACAGGCGGATAGACAGACAAACAAATGGACATGCTTCTTACATAGTTAGAAAACTTAGACATTACACAGTTGGACAGACGAACAAACGGACATACTTAAGTGCATTCGGAATTTGAAACTGACCAAGTATTTATATACTCTATGGAATTTTTAAAGCTTGCTTCTGTGCATTGTAAACGTACTGAAAAAAAACTTACGTTTTAATGCACTATAATATCGGGTAGACGTGGTCATTTTTCCAAAGATGGACAAAGATGGATTCGGAATATGATCGTGATCAAGAATATATGTACCACATAAGGTCTCTAATGGTGTAAGCTCTCCTACACTGATGGATATAAAAATAAAGTAGCGAAGGTCAGATTTTATCCAAATAGATTCAGAATAGATGGTCTGACGGACAGGCGTTTTACATTTAAAATCATATTGTAAATCGTCTTAGAAAATGTGTTTAAATTGATCTGTAGAATGAAAGCTATATCTATGTCAAACATTTATGGTTGCTGTATACATTCATACAAACCCAGCGTCTTAGCTAGGAAGTTCTGGCATGTCCATCGTTTAACACTGATATTATTCAGTCCGACATGTCGATTGTTTCGTTCGCTGCAAGAGGCTCTCAATAGCGTAAAGCTGACTTCCGAAGAGACCTCTAAAAGTCATTCAACGCAGCTTTTTGCCCAGAAATCCTAGATGTTCTACAATGATGTCGTAATAGTCTTGCAGGAAAATAACATACAATCTTAGATAATAACTTTTCATATGCACGTAAATAAATTTCACTTCAAACGAATTCCCTTTGAAAAATCCAAAATTTAAAAAAAAAACAATATGACAAAAAATCTCTAAGCTCCCTTTCCTAAAATGATCCGGCGCCACAAGCGAAGTATTGCGTAAAAATATTAAATTATATATTAATGTATTATGAATAAAACAATCAACAACAACAATAATCATCATCAGCATGCCGCCTGATATCTAGAAGATTGCCATCTTGCAATGCTGAAGAACTAAAGAAAATGTTGAACTTATTTTTACTTTTGTTATGAGTTTACATATCCTACGAAAGAATACATTTTCCTTTGCTTTCCTGTCCTTCCTAGTCCTTTAATGGCATGCCTCATGCAAAAAACAACAAAGCTGTAGGCTGTAAAATATTTTTATTATACATGTTAACTGTGTTAGCCAAATAGCCGTTAAAAGTTTTAAACAGGCACACATGCAACCTATATGCGTATAAAATACATATATGCGTACATATAGACATATATATACATATATATATATTCGTATGTACGTTTTTAGCGTTTACGTACAAAGAAAAAACAACGGGGTTATGAAGGAAACTTGTGTTCGTTATGCCTGAGATTTCGCTTAAATAATAAGAACAAAAAATAAAAAAAAAAAATAAAATAAAAAAAAAAATAAATGAAATAAAACTTTATTAATCCTTGAAAGTTTATTCGTGTACGAATTATTTGCAGCGCAGGCAACAGCGCATACACATGCCCGCCATAGTTGCGCTAATAACTGCTATAACAATTATTAACCAACATATGTTATTTAAGCATCTTAACATGCCGACCAACTCACACATTCGCGCATGCATCCGCTACCTACTACTAACATAACAAATTTTGAACTTTTCGCCTGAGGTGAAGGCAGAAAAGTAAAAAAGTTTTAAAACAATTACCGAAAAAATACAAATTGCTTTGTAAATAAATGCAAAAACTATTGCCTACTTTTCTGGATATTGTGCATAAGCGAAGGAAAGAATAGCAACCAACCAACAAACTAAAATCAAACAGCAATTTAGAAAATTTCAAATTTCATCAGAAAAAAAAAGAAAAAAAAAGTTTCGAAAAAATTTTCCAGTTCATGTTTATATTTGCTTAGCTGGACAAATAAAGGTGTTTTAGTCGTTAGCCTTGTCAAGGTAATGAACGCGTACCGCACAAAGCAACAAAGCATTTAAAGAATGGACAACACAAATGCTGATGAGTTCTAGTCTTGTTAGTAACGTTGTTTTCGGTTGTGTTGTTGTTATGTTGTCAACAAAAAAATAGAAAAAAAAAGAAAAATTCTTTGTATGAAAAATTTAAATACAGCATAGAATTTTTATTCTCTCTTCTCTACGATACTCTGCATTGTTGATTCGTATTATTTGAGTTCAATTAAACTTTGTTATTATTATTATTATTATTGTTGTTGTTGTTGTGTTGCTGTTGTTAACCTTGTGTATTTCGTGTTTATATAATGCATGTCCTCTACAGATCTGCTGTTAATAACAACCCAATGACTATGTAAGCAGTTCTTTTTTTCCAAATTTTTGTTATTCCGCTTCTCGTCCTTTATAAATAAATAAAGTTTCAACAAGTTTATCTTGTTGTTGTTGTTGTTGTTGTTGTCGCTGTTCTTGTTTTCATTTCCTATGTTTGCAGGACATTTCTGCATTCCGTTCTGCATGAAAAACTGCTACTGCTACCATCACTTCTACTACTGGTGGTATCACAGCTATATGCTGCATTTAATGCACTTTGTTGTTACTATTTATTTTAATTAGTAACTGAATGCCAGAAAGGATAAGAGACAATAAACGCTGGTTTGAATATCGTTTACATAACCTTAGGGTATTAACATCATAAGCAAAACCGGCCATCAACGTCAACTCATTGTTATTCAAAGTTCTTTTTGCTCCCTTTTTGTTTTTTTTTTTTTTTTTTTTTTTTTGTTTTATAAACAGAACGAGTAACTAAAGGTTTTTGTTAAAAACGACCACACAAATTGGTTTCAGTTCGTTCCTAAATGACGGAACACTTTTTCATATCTCATCTATTTGCTCATTGCTGGCTGTTTGTTAACGTTATTATTGTTGATCTTATATTGTCAAGATATTTTATTATTTAAAAAAAAAAAAAAACATTACTTTATTTGTAATAATCTGAAGGTAACGCAAAAAATGTTTTTTAAAAAAAAGCACTAGAGTATTAACTAGCGGGAAATGAAATAATATTTTGCCTACTTTTATGGGTGAAAGATAATACGTTTTGTGTTGCCTATATATTCATTAGGAGAAGGTTTTTTTTTTTTTTAAAGAATATTGTTGTAATTTCAGATATAAGAAGAGCTTGATTAGTTATGTAAAATTAGACCACGACCTACTTTTTATTAAGAAAAAAAAAAACTTATAAAAAATTTTAGACGTAATTTTGATGTTTAATGCAAATAATTAAACTAAAAGCTTGAAGACTTTTATCGAAGACTGCAGGTATGCTAAAGTCATTTTTTATATTTCTATTTTAAGATGAAAAAGGTATGCATGGAAGGATGCAAAATAGGTGAAAAATTCGTGGCGTTTTTCATTCGTTTTTTTGTCTCAAATCACGTACAAGTATGCCATTTTGATTGATATCATTTGTCTAGTCGAACCTCGTTGCCGCTACTGCAGCATATTTCGGATTTCTAGTCAAAAATTTGAACAAAACGATATTCATAGGCTTTTTTTTTTCGTTTATTTTTTACACCTTTAAGAGAGCTTTGCAGAAAACAAAGCAAATGGTTATTAAACTCGATTGAGTTACTACGGCCAAGGTTAGGGGAACTTAATATATACTTTTATTGCGGGAAATTCCACGAACTTTTCCTTTTGCTTAATATTCTGAATACATTTAAGTCTCAGGCCATTTGCCGTCTGTTCATGGAAATCTGACAGCCGCAAGACATTTTTGTCTAGAGAGAAGAAACGTAGAACGGTTTAACTTAATGGTGATAGCAACCAATCTAGCCTAAAAAATCCACAAGATTTAACCGCATATACGTCCACACTAGAGAGCGAAGATTAAGTTTCTCTATGCTGTCTTACTGTCCTTACCGGCTTTTTACTACTACGGTTATAATGGGATTTATGAACCGAAAATGTTCAAGCGCAATTCCGAGTATTACCTTACGGTAATCGTTCGGAGTTTTTCTTGAATTTTGGGAAAGTCTAGAATGTAAAAAGAATTTACTTTATGCGTATTTAGCACCGTTTTTCAACTAATAAAATTGCTATAGCTATTTACCGCCAATACATACCGCGTACATCTTAAGTTATTTCAACGATGGAACTCATCTATTATGCTAGGGAAAAAAGCGATTTACGGTAATATTGGAAAGATAATGATGAGTAAGGAAGAGATTGGAGAAAATATTTTAAAAAGTCTCTCAAGAATTAGGAGAGTATGTTAACCTCCTCTTCGTCAAAATTTACAAATGCTTTGCTAACCATACAAATCCTCAGCTGTAATTAAACTCAAGCACATATGCATAAATTTATTAATATATATAAGTATCCTGCGTTTTGGTCATCTAGAAACAAATACATAACATTCATGCCAGTCATTCTAGCGATTTCATTTTCCCATTATGTCGGTCGGTCTTTCGTAATGGGTGGGCGCCTGTTAACGAGGTAAATAATTATCGATACAAAGTGAAAACAACAGCATGTTATGTAATTAATTAATTAGCTTTAAATATGTTTGTTGAAACATACAATCACATAAGGGGGCATAGATATGTATAAAGGGATATATATTTACATTGGATTGATGCAAGAAAGTATTATTTTTTTTTATAGCCAAAGGATTGTTCAAAGTTCGGTTAGAGAACCAATAAACTATGCATGGCCAAGTGAATAGGAATCACGGCTGTCAAGCGAGCGTCCGCGTGTTCAAATCTTAGTGCTGTAGATCATACTAGCGGTCAGTCCATAAAAGCATAACACTGACCAATTGGACACCCATTGACTAGCAAGCGGCTACATTTGCATCCCTTTTTCTTACTGTTCGTCAACTTGCTGCACGTATAGGGGACACGCCGCTGAATTGTGTTATTTAAAACCCTATCGACTTAGTGACGTCAATATTTCACAAATTTTTTTTAGAAAAACAGACTTGATCTCAAATTTTTTTTATCGCTCTCGTCAGTTATCGATAAAATAAAAAAAATATATATATAATATATGTAATATAATATACACATACATATATGCTATAGACTTTTCTAGACTCACATATTATTCTAAGAAATTTAGAATTAAAATTGTATACTATGGGTTTCGAGCACTAAGTGGGCAGTCATCAGAATCGAATAACCAAACACACGGAATAAGGAAATAACTCTCAATCTACTGGCATAATAACAGGTAGATCTATCTGAAATCGTGTCGGATGTTATATGCATTCGAACAAACTTAATGTACTACGAAGTATAACTCGTGTCGGGTGTAATAAGGCAGAGTAAGTTAAAAAATGATTGTAAAGTTGCTTGCAAAGTGCTGCCAAATCATAAAAAAATAAAGATTTGCATTTGAAAACGACACTTTGTACCAAACCTATGTGAAGTGTACACACTCATCCTATGTCTAGCACACAAACAACAACACGCAGACGGACAGACAGGCTTATATCCATTCAAAAAGTGATTCTGAATCTACCGATATAATAAGACATAGCTCTGTCCCAAGTCCTTCTATGGTTTGTATAAACAACTCAACAGAAACTTAGTGCGCCCTTGTATCACAAGTGGTGTATGGTAATAGAATGCAAAATTCTGGTGTGCAAAATATTCCTCTCTTTCTGGCAAATCAAAGCGTCTGCATGGTCAAAGTCAATGTTTTCGTTTCTCTTTAAAACTTGAACCGCTCTAATATTGACCAATGGCTTTATCTTATCCTACCTATGGGGAAAGGTAACATAAATTTATATATGCGATATATGCATATAATGTAAATCTACAAATATATTAATATATAAAAGTGTACATATATGCATATACACGATATACACGATATTGTATGTATAACCGTGAAGTAAATGTGTTAAATTTCTATTGTTGGCCCATTAATTAAATCCTAAAGGAAAACAATTAAACACGTACCATGCAATAAAGTTTACACAAATACACGTGTATTATGTATTAGTTAAACAAAGCGGTCCGTTTATTGGTTATGAATGAAGTAAAGCGATTATTAACATTGCGTAATTATAAATCCGCAAACTTGCAACTTGAAGCAAAAGCTAAGCAATCGTATGTCCGTCGATCAATTAGATAATGAACGAAAACATTTAAAAGTTAATTTCGCGCAAGAAAACTTAGCATAAATAAAACGTAAACTATATGATAGTAGGAGGAAGGCTTCCATTCCTTTCTTTATATTGTTGTTCACTTCACTTAAACAAAAACAACAACAACAACGAACAAAAAAGAAGTGATAAAAGAATTCATTTCAAATCATTTTGCTTAACAAATAAATAATTGTACGTTTCATTAAATATTACAAACATTAGATAAATAGCGTTGGTTGGTTGGTTGGTTGGTTGGTTGGTGTTGAATAGCGTAACAAAGTGATAAAATATCACATTTTTGATATTTTCATTTAATTAGTCGCAAAAATGCTACAAAACACACAAACACCCACATACATACCTACAACACGTAAGATAATATTTGCACTGATTTGAAAGGTGGAGGTACGATACCACATTATAGTTGACGCATTCAACCATGCAACCACAGCACAGCACAGTGCTGGCACGGCACTCTTGATGCCAATTGAGATTTTTATTTTTATTTAATCACACCAATTGTCATTTACTACCGATGATCGCGGTAGTGGTGTCACTGGTAACTATATTTGTTATCCACCTACAAAGCTTTTTAGTTTTAATTTGTTGTTTTACGATATTTACCTTCGACCTAATTAATATGAAAACAACAAAAAAAAAAGTCATGTTCGGCTTGCAACAAGCTTTTCAATGCATACACATCATTATTCCTTTGCACTCACTACTTGATTAGTTAACAAAGCGAAAATCCATTGATCGTAACTCGTATCTTATCTGGTGTATATCGTATTAATTTAATTAATTTCAAATCTCTAATAAATTAAAAAAGTAAAAATTGTAAGACAATGTTTCAGACTTAACCAGTTAACCGAGTCGACCTCTTATACTCGCCCAGCACAGAGTGTGTGTAATATGTAATTGAGTTGTAATGAAATAAACTTCACAAAATGAGAAAAATATTTTCTAAAATACATTATCATCGCACAGACACATTGATAATGATGAAATGTTAAAAGGAAATCGGACATGGACAAGGTGGCCAGTTAACTCATCAAGAGGAAAATAATATATTACTTTGAAGTAACTGATTTTTTTAGTGATCGACCTTACCTTGGTGATAAGCAAGGTTTTTTATAATAAATTTCTTTTTATAGGGAAGATTTCACTATGAAGGCATGATTTTAAGGAAGGCATGATGTTATAGTTCATGAGCAACCAATTTTCAATTTAGATTGCACTATGCACATATCTTCCTATCGACGTGACTCATTTTCAATAGCAATCGGGAAGAGAATTTCTATGTTTGTCACATTTGAATACGATATCTTCATTTTTACCAATGAGGGAATTATAACCGCAGATATTGCTGAAATGGACAGAGGGACAGACGGAATTTCTTAAATCCATTCGGAACTTGATGCTTAGTCTCCTTTTCGTGGTATTGAAAACATTTTGACAAAATGGATACACTCCTATGCTTTGGTGGTAAGCATAACATTGAATTGCTTTCTCTACCCATTTACGTGTTGTATTATCACAATATTATAAGTTATACAAAAAAAGAATAAAAAAATATCATGTAATATTTTAGTATTGAAATCCTTTAGTATATACATATATATACATAGGTGGACAGAAAAATAGCTGCGAGGTGTAATTTTATTAAAAACCTATGAAGCATGACGGAGGAAATTCTATGGTATGGGGCCGCTCTTCTTGGGAATGTGTCGGTCTTTATACATCTGATAGCACTCATTATGGATAGATTTGTATACAAGAAACCTGTTTGAAAGTGTAATGCAAACATATGTCGAAAAATAGTCCATCCATTTGATGATAGCCTAGTCCACTTGACCAAGTCGGCCTCCAAACCTCAATCCTTTGGGGATAACTAAAACGTCAAGTTTCCTGTAACAATAAGAAAGAATTGTGGGAAAATATTCAAGGAGTTTGGTATGATATTCCGAAACAACACTTGGTACACCGGCTGGCTCTATTGATTGGCTTGAATTCATTTCAGTACAAAATAGTCCGTTATTTTTGAGCTTTTGTACACCCACCTACTTTACTGTCCATCTAGAGACATGCGATATTTTTGAACTGAACTTCTTTTAAGTTTTTATTGTTTATACTTCAATGTAAGACTATTTTTAAACAGGGAATTGTCCCTACTTTATAAATATGAGAGAAATATAAAATACAACAGGGGGAAAAATGGAGAAGACCACCACCGGACACCTATTTTTTGTCTACATGCGCACATTCAGGCCTATGTCAATCCCTAACATTTTTGGTACGATTCTACGAATGTGCGAACATCTTGTGATACGTTATGTCGGCCAGGGGGATGGAAGATCCTATATTCTCCTTGATGTGCGCAATATATCGGGTCTCCTTTTGCTTCGCTCCATGCTTGAGTATGTAAAATATGTCCTACGATGGACATAAAAAATTTCAAAAAAACCCTGGTCGTCGTTGCACAAAAAAAGCACCATATTTTTGTCGCCTTTCAATTTTCTAGGGCCAAAAAGTTAAAGGTTAAAATTCCTGCAGAATGGTAACAATAAATATTCCAATCTGACGAAAGATTTATTTATTTTTAAAGCACATTTCGTATACCATAAAATAAACTAAATAAAAAAATTTTATTGCGATTTATATCCGTACGTTGCCGTGTATTTTCGTCTTACTATCCGCAAGAAGAAAAAAAATGAAAAGGAAAAAATTCTCAAATGATACGGAAAATCAAATAGCCAATGAATGAAAAGAAATGCAATAAAAAAAAAAGTAGCGTAAATAGTTAATAAAATAAACAAGAAATGGTCGACAATGACGGAACACAAAAAAAAAACAAAGAACACATAGGCAGCATTAACATAAAGAATAATGTAAACCACTTTCTCCCCTATGACGGTGTCGTAGGTCTTGTATTTCAAGTAAAAGCACCAACACAACTATGAACAGCCGATCAGTAATGCATGCGGAAGCATACATTACATAAGTCTATATGAAGAGAAAATTACTTAAATATTTCTTCTCGGCCAGTTAAGAGGTAGCCTGTGCGTTAAGAGCATACATTAAAGTAAGATAACAAGTGCATGGCAGCTTTAAACCGAATATTTAAAGCTCTGCAGCACAAGTAAGTTAATGCTGCTTATTTTAATAAGTATTTAATCCGTTAATATTAATAAGAGCATGAAGTGTGAGTATGAGAACAACACTCAAGAGGGTTAATATCTTTTGAACTCCGTAATATATGAAAATTCATAAACATGAATGAAAACAATAATTCGATTAAGTCTCTTCTTACATGCCAAAGTCTTTATTAATGCGTGTAATATAAGATCGTCTGCCCTAGCGATGATTAATGTGATGAAATTTTGCGTTACTTTAGACTTTTGACTATCGTCGGCTATGAAGCTTTTCCTATTTATTCGTACTTAACAAAGGAGGAAAGAGACGAGATTTTGTCTTATAACTTCAAGAATTGGGAAAACAGTTGTGTGAATAGGGGGCACTATTCAAGGCTATTCAACGCAAATAAAATGATAAACAGCAAAACTCATTCTTCAGTAAGAAAATTATGAGCAACTTAAGGCGATACCACCACCACCGCAAACTACTCTTAAGCAAGTATACAGAAGCCTCGAAATTTCTCTATTGAATGTGGGGATGTGTCAAATAGTTTACTAGCATTATTTTTCTATCGAACAAGTTTTGATGTTTCAACCCTGGATGTTCACTATTCACTATTACTTGTAATCAACCAAAATTTATAAAAATATTTCTAAAATAATCTGAGTTTCTATCTTGGATCTGTGGAACTAGACTATGAATATATTTATCAGATCTTTTTGGGCTTTTCAGAATTGCAAAGAGAATTCCCTTTTGACACAAGAGGACACTTTACTGAGTCATTGATGTCGATGTAATAAAAGTCGTATACCTCACGTTGCAGAGTTGTCTATAGGAAACGAAGTTAAATATTTTAGTTTATTGGTTTTATTCGCTACGCAACGTGGAATCAATTTATATTAAAGTTGTGTGGAATTTGGAAGTTTGCAGCCATATAAGTTGTAACTATTTGAAAAGGGACCCAACTTTTTTATATCAGGGGTTCCAAATTCATTTTCTTAACTTTTCATTCATCTACACGTCCCCTGGCATTTTTCTGATATTTGTTCTTGTGCGTGTTTTTGGGTTTAATCTACAGGCACCAATGTTCGTCATATTGTAACGAAATTTAGTGCACAAACGGGTTTTGGTCCAATGAAGCACGCTATTGAAATTGATATTGGATTGGATCGGCTAATCCAACTTCGCTTACTATAAATTTTTGGATTGAAAAAATCTATTTTTTTGAATCCTCTTTTGTACAAGAAATCAAACTTGACACAGGAAACGAGATCTAATTTTCACTATTTCAATAAACTCGGAATACGACATGAAATATTATTGGGATTAGGTTAAGGCGTATAGCTTTCTTTTCCTAAGAAACCGTGTTCATAACAAACATGCCTTTATATGGTCGCAAAGTATAATTTTTGATATATGATGTTATGGCGAAGATAAGTAAAGAGTTGTATTAGGCAAAATGGAGCAGAGTATTTAATAAAAAGTTTTTCTCGACTATAACGTTTTAGTTTGTTGCATTTTATGGAGTGATATGTATCGTGGAAGGCCATTACAGTCATTACATGGACAGCCATTATATGGAAAAAGGGTTGGTATCCTGAGTCTTTTACTTCTTCGATAGCATATGGTCAAAGTCATTTACCCATATTTTTAATGGAAGCATATATACTTCTCGTTTCATTTATACTTCTTAGCCTCTCAACCCATAAATTCATTGACAATAGACACGGGATGCGTTTCACTTGTAAAATGCTTAGAGATATCTGGTCACTGGAATACTCAAGACACATTTCATGCTCTGCTTTGTTTTTTATGGACCACGCTCATTGAAGAATTGTCTTTGCGTAGTGTTAACGGGCATGTAACATTCACTGTCAACCGCATCAGTTTTGCTCCGTTCATTGTAAATTTAAAATAAAGAAAAATTTGCTTTTGTGCAGGTAACCAACAGATACTCACTTACTGATACTTACATACTTACTGCGGGAACATTAAATATATATATATTTTTTTTGCATTAAATTCAGAAGAATTATTAAGAAGCTTTGGTCGAGAAGTTTTTTTATAATAATAACAATAATAATTTTATGACTTTCATTGAATTGAAGAAAAGAAAAAATTGCAATTAACCTAAATTTACATCCATATATATATGAATAAATTTATGTATACATAGGCATATATACAATATATACACATAAATAAGAATAAGGAAAAAAACCTTCTAAAGCTTTTGTTCGCGTATTCTGAACTACTTTCGAGAGACTGATGCTCTTTCAGTGCTGTTAAGGTAGTCACTGCTGTGTTTTGCATATTAATTATTGTGTTGTTGTTCAGTTTTATACAAAAATTAAAATAAAAAAAGAGAAGAAGAATATTTTATCAAAATCATCACAATCAAAACTTTCGGTTGATTTCTAAATATAAACTGCGTTCTTATTTTCGCATAAATGACATTTTTGTTAACTGTTTCACGTATCAATTAACAAGTGAAAGCTGAGATAAACTGGAACAGTTATAAGAAGCAGATTACTTGCAATTTCAGGTGAATTTGCATTGATGACATTCTTTATCTTAATAATGAGTTTTTAAATTTCCCAAAATTAAATCTGGGAAGAAGATAAACAAATGATATGAAATCTTATACTAGCGTTTATTTACGTCTTAAATAATTGCAGTTTTTTATTCCTTACATAAGAATTTATTATCAGTCGTAATCGGACTCATGTAACTTTGGGTATTATTTGAGCTTTGAACTTAAATTTTTGGATTAATTTTGATTACCTACATGCATATACAAAAAATTTATGGCCTGCGTATAATATTTTATGTTTACATGTAGCTTGTTTGGACAGGTAAACGAGTTTAAACTGTAAACAAAAAAAAGTTTTAATTACTTCTATGATTCTCATAAAAGATTTAGGATTCGTTATAACGACACATGGTACGATTAGGATCAATTACTTTGTAGGGATTCGTTAAATGTAAATGCTAAGTAAGAGCCGCACTCTTTTTTTATCCATCTTTTTTTTTTTTTATTAGTCACTTGGAGTCGGCTGACTGAAAGTGCCAGGAATCAAGCATCTTTTGCGGTTCAAAGACTTAAGCTCTTGCTTAAAAAAGCAGACATAAGCTATTTGTAAGCAAGCTGTTCGCACAAGGCTTTCTCCACCAGCCATATTCTAGCTTGTATGCTTAGGGACTTGAAAAGAATATCTTTCTCTTCACCAAAACAAAAATCAACAAAAATCATCCGACGCATTGAAAATACTATAGTCATAAGCTACATCACTTGTAGTCTGCTAAGTTTGTGCGGATATAGACGACATTGAAAACTATCTGAGATCGATCCAACATTTGTTATATTAGTACATTCAGAATCATTTGCCAAATCGATGAAAGCATGTCTGCCCATCCGTCCTTCTAATGTCTGCTCATGCGTGTTCGTATGCAAGCTATAAGCTGCAATTTTTTAATGAAAGCTTGGAGCGGTGATAAAGTTTAGACTACCTATGTACAAACTATCTTTTCGAGCTTGCCTTTGTTTTTAGTTTTTTTATTTAATTTATTTTTAATATTTTTTATGTTTCGACAAAGTCCGGTGAAAAATGATACTATACCGTACTAAATAAATGTAGAAAAGGTGGTTTAGAGAGGACTTGTTCTTTTGGATCTAATTTTTACTATTTCAGGATGAAAATTAGTCCAAAAGAATAGCTTGACTTGATTTATTTTTCATATTCCATTCAATGTAAGAATTTTTAAGAAAACCAAGGCTTGATTTGTGATATTGAATAAAGAAAACCATGGTGTAATAAATTAATTAATATCGACCTTATGCCCTTACAGAATGTACCTCGAAAAGTATTTCGACTGAAGGACTCCGACTCAAAATATAATCCTATGATTGTGGTAAAGAAAAGGCATGCAATTCGTTGCTTGGATGACGATAAGATATATCATTCAATCTAAAAGTCCGGTATTACTTTAACCCTGATGCATACTCTAATATGAGGTCTCTGAGTACGTTAGTATCTTCAATATTTTTCTTATTTTATTCAATTCTTTTAAAATTTGTACGCACTGTCTCCCTCTCTCTCCCTCTCTCACTTTTGCTATTCCTTGCTTGTTTTTCACCATTTGAATAATATATAAATAAATTCTTTTAATATTAATATTTTTAAACGTTCTTTCTCGCTATAATTTAACCGAAAGAAAAAAAAAACAAAAGTTTTTATTTCCTTTTTATTCGTTCTTTACTCCATAATCAAAAAAAAAACCCAGAAAATCACTGTTTTAATGGGTTTTTTTTTATTTTTTTTATAATCATTATTCATGGACAGAGGTATACTAAATTGGTCAGGCAACGTTGAGGCGGAAATGGAACTATTTATGATAAGCAAAGCACATTAAATCAATTGTATGCAGCTGGTCTTTTTTCTCTGCCTCTCACCTTTGCTATGTGCCTTTCAATTAATTACAGAAATGTTGAAATATAATCTTAACTGATATGCACTAAGCAGAGTATTAGAAAATTAAATAAATTTGTGCTAAAAGCACCACCTACTTACCCAAAGTTCTTTCTAGAGAACGTAAAAAAACGAAAATTCTTAGAAAAGTAAAGCAAATAGTTGTACAATATTTCACAAAAGCAAAGTACGTAGTACGCATAAAAATGGTCTTGCAAGCTCTTACCGTTAATACCGTTGAGTAATGTGTAACTAAAATTCGCTTTGAAAACGATTATGACTTTCTTACTGACTGCGGTTTACAACAAGTCGTTTATAATCTGCTGATAAATTATACCATTAGCTGCGTACACATTAATGCGGTTTTTATACGTTTGATATAAAAAAAAAACAAAAACAAAAAAAATTTGTGAATTTTTCTTCTTTTTGATGATTCAACTGTTAAACGTTTTCGGGACTCTTACAAAATCTTTGTTAAGCAGACAAGAAAAGTTTAAACAATTAATTTAAAATTTTTAATTAACGATTTCAAAGGAACGACGACAAAATAAGCACAAGTAAGAAAGAATTCTACGTTTTAATGGTAAAATTTCAGGAAAGTCAAAGCAAAGTTTTTTTTTCCCAAATTTTACAAAAATGCAGAAAACAAACGAGAGAAACTTCTTCTTTGCTTATATTCGTTTTTAAAAATAAAAGCACAATTTTGTGGTTAACGAACATATAAAGCGATTTATGTAAAAAATTTTAGGAACCGCAGAAAAAAAAAAAACAAAAAATAAATACAAATAAATAAGTTACACTCCAGGCACAGGTGGAATTTCAATCGTCGCTATACGAATCTTGGACACCATTCACGAAAAGTTTCCGTATCAATTATCAAATGCGTATAATGTACTATATACATATCTATCGTCGATCGAACTAATAATTGATGGCGGATAGCTTTTCTCTATGTGGTGGTTTAAGTTTGCCACGTCACAGTTGCAAAAATTGAGATGGAAAATTGAATTTACTTAACGGGCGCGCACAAACCAGTCTTGAAATTTGTCTATTGCTACACGTCAACAAAGTTGCAAAGACTATAAGTTATTGTTCAACATATTGTATAAGCATGAGTATGTGTGATACGAAATTAGCTTGCAATCAACCGACTTGACAAAATGACAAAAACATTTCCTAAAGCGTATTATTATGCCAAACACGCATTCATAATGAGCAAATTTTATAAATAAACTCGATTAACAATGGACGGACGGAACATGACGTACATGTTCGTCACGCACAGTTAAATGGTTAAAAACTGGTGGTTATCCTAAGGTGAGCTTAACTTCTTAATTTCGTTTTTTTAGTAGTGAGCAAGCCGAGGAAATGGTTGAGACTCCAATTTTATTTTAATGTTGAACCACGCCCAGTTGATTTTTGCAATTGATACAATAGTATATTTAAAAAAATTGATTTATTTAAACTAACTTTTGCGGGTTTAGGGGTTTCAGAGGAAAACGATGGCAGATAGGCGAATTGAAGGACGGACATACCTACACAAACTTCAAATCTCTAGGAATACATATATTTTTAAGCACATCTCTTTCGCCTACTGTCGAATGCAGCAGCAGTCCCATTTATTGCTCTCTTGCGATGAACATAGTAAAAGCTTGCATGAATCGCTTGCATCCGTACATTAAGATGAGTTGAGCAAAAATGTTCGTTGAACAAAGTTGCCAGAACATCTGTACCTAATGCAAAGTGATAATATGCACGTTCATCAAAAGTGCATTTGATTTGTTTAGTTCGTCAAAAAAAACAATATAAATAAAAAAATAAAAGGAAAAGGAAAATGTTTACCATAAATAAACATCACGAACCGAAAGAAAAAATCGTCCTCTTTAAACAACAAGAATCTACATACCACAATATATCTATCCCGTCTAACTACCAAAGCAAAGAAGTTACCATCGCAATAACGTTAAAGTAATATTCTTTAATCATAAGTAACGAACGGTATGAAACGATCATCTCAATCATCATGCATTTGAAAAAAGCAAGATGAAGTAAACGTCAAAAACTTAAAGCAAGCAATAATCTTTAGATTAACTAACTGCTGAAGTGTAACGACTGATAAAAGAAAATATCTTTTCAGTGGAATAATAAATTCTCGCGCTTTTATGAGCAATAAAATAAAGGGACTGAAAGCATTTGGAATCTTTTTTCTTTTTTTTTTTTTTTTTTAATTTTAAGAACATCAAAAAGAAAGCAGGCGAAAAATTATAATCAGTTTAGACCGGATCGTGATTACATTATGGTTACATTAATTGGAAATGAAAAATGTTACCTATGCTATGCATTCACCGCGCTTTTATACCGATAATAACAGCAATATGTGCACTAATTTTCCATCATATTCGGTTTACTGCCATAAGATAATATAGGTGAGGCAACCTATAATTGTCATCATACCTAGCATAGCGTACTAGTTGCATAAAGAAAGTATATTTGAGTGACCCGATATTTTAATAAATAGGCTATCAGTTCCAATCTCGTTGCATATTAGATCAGGCTTTCAAATCTCATCATTCCGTTGAAAGTGTATTTGGAGGAACATAATTAAGTCGGTACTTTCAGTCACAATGCTAAGGCATATGAAATCCGTTACTTCCGGGTACCGTGAGCGTTTGAAGTTAAGTAATCAAAAGTGCAACAGTCATACCAATAAACATTAAAAGATGAGTAAACCATTTCCTGTACTTACGTTAATTAAAGGAATTAATATAAGAAAGTATGGATTAAGTTCATTATAGTGCCCTCAAGAGGCAGTAAAACGATTTTATTACTCCTGTTAATATGAGCTGTATATACGATTTTCCGCTTATTCCATATATTCTGAAGACAATACCGCCATTTTTATGTAAGAGAGATGGACAGACAGGGAGTCAGACATGACTAAATCGATTATTTCTTTATTAAAATTTTTGCCTTTTAAGCTGGAAATGGAAATTTTATTAAGGAGACGCATAGACGGAAGTTAAGAAACATTTGCCAAACTTTTAGATCTCTTGAGGTAGAAAAGGAAATATGATTTCAACTAACACCTAGGTTAGGCACAGTTAGATATATGGCAAATAAGGAACAAATATAATTTTCCAGACCGCCAATGCTTATTACCACGCATGCATATAGCCAAACACATCTATTCTGTTATTAAAATTGATATAGAATTTTTATGATTTACTCATAACTTGTGTTCTCTTTCTTTGTGGGATTATAAACGAAATTTTATCAAGAAGACGGATGGAGAGACAGAGAGACGCATCGATAGACAGACAGGGATGGCAGATGTTCAAGTACTTTTTTAATGAACGCGTATAATTCTTCAGATCTTTCATGTTTTGAGATAGCAATCATTATTTCAACCAAAAAAAAAGACGGACTGACAAAGCACCATCGCTAAAGCGATATTGATTCGTAGGATCTTCGAAACATATTTCTATTAACAAACTTAATACACGTTCTACGCCGAACAAGCGCAAAAAGAACAGCTTATGTCTGTCTGTTCTGTTTCTTCCATATTTGCCTTAATTTTTTACATTATAACACAAACCGTTAAAATGTTTATACACCCATTCACCTACATTGGTATGTGTAGAAGAGTACGTTACCATAAATTTATTGTTTTTATTAAAAATTTCACTAAAAGTGACATTTTTAACGAGGACTTCGCCGTTTATGATGTCTGAGGTAATGTGTGCTCAAATTTTTTAATGGTTTTCTCTTCTTTTGCGTATACTTGTAATTTTTTTCTTTTTATATATATATATATATATATATATAGAATTTTTATTATTTTATTCTTTGCTTGAGTAAAAAAAAGAAAACATTTATTGTAGATTATCATTTCCTTTGTGTACATTTGTCTACAAAGTAAGTATGCGATGTGTTTTTTGCTTTTTCTTTTTCTGGCTCTTAAGAGTACGTTTTAGCAGCACACACTTGTGTGGGTAAGTGTTGAGAAGAACAAGCGAATTAACCTTGTGATAGAACATGTACGCATACGTAACTGGGTCAGTAAGAGTGCGAGTTAACGTATATATGCGCACACCCTCCTATTGCACGCGTACTTATTTGCAGAAAATAAAAAAAAAATCAAAAAAAAAACATAAGAAACCAACAACAAATAAATAAATCCACACCATTCATCTACTTATGATATGTTAGTGCATGCGTGCGTAATTATAAAAAATTTAAATTTAAATCAAAAGCTATAAATGAATGTTATTTTTGTAAAAATACGCACACTCACACACTAACGCACCGTCACGTTCCATGAAAAGAGAAAGTCAAGCGGAAGGGTAACGCTTTAAAGTCAGAGTAGAAGTGAAAGAAAAAATTTTTCTTTTATTTTATATTTTATTGTATTTATATTTTCAAAAAAAGAACAACAACACAGAGCAAAAAAAAGAAACAATTGTTTGTCGAGATAAAATCATCACGAGCGATACAAGCATTAGTTTATTATTCAAAATTATGAGATTTCATCTTCAATATGTTGCTCGAAATACAACTTTACGAGCACTTTGTTTAACTTGATTTCAAATTTAGTATTCATGGTTTCCATTTATGTACGACAGGAAGACAAGAATATGAATATGTTCCATAAAATGTACCATTTCAGTTCAATTGTTTTAGTTTTATACATGTTTTCGCATAAAATACAATGAATGAACACAACGGATAAACACTTTTTATGGAGTTTTCAGAAATTCTTTAATAAAAATATATACAAATTTCTTGAAAATATGATAAATAATGCAAAGAGCGATACATAAAATTTTGTTCCGCATCGACGGAAAACTGATTCTTTAAGGAAATATTCTCATAACACTATTTAAGTCTAACTAAAATTGCCTACATTTAGGCGTGACATATGCAATGCTTTGGTAGTATGCAAGTCACGAGTGGTGTTCGTAAATTCCTCTTGGTCGAGTGACATGAATTATTTTATGAATTAGCAAAATTGCAAGGAAAATCCAATCTACAAGAGCTCTATAGAAAAATTCGTCGGCAAAATTTCGGATTATGTCCGAAAATTCAACTGCTACAAAACTGATACAGTCTAAGAACAGAATACCGATCAATACCGGGCTTGGTTCCAGTAAAAAGTGACCCAAAGAGCTGAAGTACCCTTACATTACAAAGAAGCTATACATATGCTTAGTTAGACCAACATTTGAGTATGCCTCGGCTGTGCGCTCTCCCTTCTTTAGGTGTTTTGTAGATTCAATCAAACCAGTCCAAAAGCAATTCTTGCTATTTGCTATTAGGAATTTGGGTTGGAACCCACCTATCTCTTTGCCTCCTTGTGAAAATAGGTTGCTTCTGTTATCCTTACGGTCACTTGAGAAACATAGCTTTATTCTTGGTTTCTCCTTCCTAGTTAAGTTAATTAATAGCGCTATCAATTCGTGAGCTAAACTTTAATATCCCCAACCGCTTCTGTAGGCACTTCATGTTCATCAAGCTGACTCAATGTAAATATAATTATAAACCGCTTAACCCGCTTAGAGTTGCTTGCAGAAACCTAAATGATGTCTATCACATAACCTCAATATCGGATTCTATAAAGTCTTTCAAAACAATTTAATCCGTGCGATTTGCTTATGCCGTATTTCAACTAACTTTTAACCTTAATATCTCATTATGATTCGAAAATTAATTGGCGTTGTTTACTGTATCGGTTGCCAAGCTTTTGCATGGCTTAGGGGTTCACGTGCAATTTGGTTCTGTACTGGTTGTGGGTGTGCCTCTGTGCTAGTTGTATACATGCTTTTCTTTTGTTCTTAATTATTTATATATGAATTATTATTTAAAAATTATTATTTGCCGTTTTTTTTTTACTTATACTAGTTTTTGAATTAGTATAATATTTACTTCTAAGAGTCAATTGAATTCGACTCTTAATTTGTTTTAGTTGAGTTTCATGTGTACGTAAAATAAAAAAAAAAAAAAAAGAAATTCTGCTGCCTACGTTTAGGCAAAAAGCATATACATATGTCCACTGCCTACGCTAAAGCAAAAAAAATATATATAAAATTGGACCGCCTACGAGCAGGCAAGAAGATATAAGAGGATTGGCTGGAAAGTGTTCGATTGAAGTCAGAACAAAATATTTTTTAGATTTATTTGTGGTCTCCTTCGAGAATGATACTCCTATTCTTTAACTTACTCTTATTCTTTAACATTTCAGGTCCTTTTTTGTAGAGGAAGTTGTCAAGTCATTCAACATCCGCTTTTTCCTGATACGTTCTTTTAAGATTGGCAAATAGATAATCGTCACTGAACGTTGACTCTGTGGCTGCAAATCGAACTTCGTGCACCGAGTTGCTGATTTTGTTTCATTATGAGCAAAACCAATACTCAACTTGCGGTAAAGTTTCTGATTATTTAACACCTGGGAAATCTTTTTAGACGCGTTCGTAGCCTATGCCATCTCCCTAACCTTAATACGACGGTCGTCTGACACTATTTGATAAACTTGAGCGATGTTATTACAGTGATCACAGCTTTCGTCTGCGCCAAACGCCCGCCTTTTTACAAATTTTAGTCCTCGCGCATTGTGCCTGAATCGTCTTCAATCATACCTTTCAAGATAAGGTGCTTATTGCCAGTTTAACGACCGATTTTTAAACTTTTCATGAAAACATTTACAGCGTCTCACCCAAAAGATTTTCAAGCAACTGAAGTTTTAGCGAATTTGTAAACGTACGCCCAAACATAATCCCGAACTTTTGCAGGCAGGCGCTATCATTTTCATCGAAAGTTTGGAAATTTTTCAAAGAACCCACGCACGTAGAAAATTCTATTAACTACGTTTAGGCAAATATATATATAAAGTTTTATTCTCTATGTTTAGGCATAATATATGTTAAAGCTTTACGTAAGTTCTTTGACACTTCGTAAAATTTTTGTTTAAAAAATAATTATCTAACAAATATGATTGACTAAGCAGCAAAATGGTAACAAAATTTTTTTTTATAAAATTTTATTTTTTTTATTCTCATTGATACTACAGCAACATAGTAATTAATTAAATAAACAAATGCATATATTTACATACATATATGTATATATGTATATTGCTTTTTAAACACTAGCAGTCATCCTGCGTTACTATTTTCCGCTAAAACCTCCTATGCATCCTCTTATCCTTGTAGTACCACTGTTAAGTACTCTTTCATGAGAGTGAGAAAGGACGTTAAAGTGAATATAGCTATATATGCATGTGTGCATGCATGTGTGCACGTATTAAAAGACCGGAACCGTGTACTATTCACAAAGTTTTACAATATCATATAAAAATATAAGGCATAAACGAAGTTAAAAACTCGATAAGCCTTTTTAGAAAAGAAATATTTTAAGTCTTAGCTTCTCGCTTAGCTTGTTGAAGAAGCTTCAGTTGTGATAATGATTTCAAAACAAAATCGTCTTTACACTAAGAATGTCAATTCTTTAATTAATTAAAAATCTTTTATAAAATGCTTGCAAGTACGGAGCGTTATACTATTGTTAAGCACTCTCATTAAAATACAAAATGACAGAAAGCAACCTTTGATGAAACATCATACGATCACAATTAAGATACTTATACAGTAAAAGATGAAAAGGAAAAACGACAAATTAAATGACGAATAATTGACAGCATAAGTAATGTAAAAACGAGAAAGAGAAAGAGTACAAAAATATAAAAAAAAAAAAAAAAACAAAAAAGATAATATACGAGCAACCAGTGAGTAAAGCAATCACAGCTTAATTGAGTAAATGAAAGTGATTAGTTGTTGCCTAAGATGTGCCCTTAACGTCTCGAGTCATCAGGCAAAATTGTAAGCGTGAGTGAGTGTAACAGCAGAAAAAAAAAATCCTTCCTTAATGATTACGTAAAGGCATACATACACATCGATGTTGCTGTTGTCGTTAGTTTGTAACTGTACATAGAATGCTGGTATGCGGCGGAAAGCAACAAATTAATGTTGTTTTACTATTTACATAAGATTTATTAGTTTAACCGTCTTGCAGTGGTGCAATGGAATACGATATTAAACTACTCCGTAAATATATTACATCGCAAGGAAATCTACAATTTCCATTTTAATTTCCCCTTAAAGGATACGTATGCGTGCGTATGCAATATTTAATTAA
This sequence comes from Glossina pallidipes, assembly GCA_000688715.1. NCBI lineage: Eukaryota > Metazoa > Arthropoda > Insecta > Diptera > Glossinidae > Glossina > Glossina pallidipes. Next base: position 884,709 of record KK499815.1, on the reverse strand, counting down.
TTCCTAACTTGATTTAAACTTACTTTTCATTCTTTTAGCAACCATTCACTCTTCTCTTCATTTTTCACCCTTAGTCAACATTAATTGCGAAAGATTATACTCAACTCAAGCCAACACAGCTCCACATGTGCCGTTATTGCGAAACTGCTGCCGTACTGCTGTTGCTATTGCTATTGCTGTAGCTGTTGCTACTTTTCGTTTATTGCAAATTCAGTTATTCTGCGACTGATGCTATCATTTTTGCTTACGTACATTTGCATTTTATTTAACTTGTGCATGACGGTTGATTATATTCTTTCGTTAATGCTTTTATTGCTTCTGCATAAAACTAACGTAACGTAAATTGTCATTGTCGAGCTCAACGGATTGAACAATTTATTACTTTAATATTCCTCGAGACTCTTATTGCTTTTCTTCTTCTCTCTTCACTCACTTACTCATCTATACTTTATCAATATTCTGTTAAATTCTGTTATTTTAGCATTGGATTTATTGTTTGTTTGTTTTTTTTTTTTTTCATTTCTTTTTCTTTTCCTTATTCTTTTTCTTCTTCTATCTAACTCGGAAAAGTCTTCGCGTCTTGTTTGACATTTTTGCAGCTTAAATTATTGCGCGACAAGTGTAAGTTGCGTAATAATCTTTGACGTAATCGTTTTGTTAAGCACAGATAACATTGACTATCGATAGCATAGCATTATGAGAAAGACGACAACTCAAGAAAGAAGGGCAAAAATTGCACTTTACGTGATTTATAGGAAATAAGAAAATAAACAAAATCTAACTTTCCATCTACCACATAGCAGCTGAGCGTTTCTTTATCTACAGAAAGGTTATTAGAATTGCAATGTTTTTTTCATATGCATGATCCAAAGCCTAAGATCTATAAATATTCTCGTAGCTTTGGGCAGCTTGGTTCTAGACTAAATAAGACAAAAAACTCTTGCAAGTGTCTAATGTGCGGTTTTCTCATATGTTGTAAAGACTCGCGGCATGCAATCACAACTCTTCTTATTGCAACCACATCGGCTGCCTTTAAAAGAGTCCACCTGCAGGGATATAGCCAGCCATTCCACATGCTCCAACTTTTAAATAGAACGCATACAAATAAAAACGCCTCCTTCCCTTCCCTACTTTAAATTCGTAGAGTGCATCTCCTAAATGACTGGCCAAATAGTCAACTTGGCACTTCGATAATTCGCTACAGTCTCCTTCAATCCTTATGAGTATAAATTTAGACTCAGGTAAGCAGGGAATCCACGATATTCATTGATACGAAAGCCACCAACAAAATCAACAGAATTTTAAGCGACCAAGAAACTGAGCCTAAAGTTGATTTAATGAATTGCGTCGTGGAAGTATTCTTTCCAGTAATACTTTGCTCCTACATTGATATATATTCCAATACCAAAATGGCCAAATTCGACATATTTCGATTAGTAGAATATGTACCTCTCATCACTTGCACAAATTCAGTTTGAAAAGATTCCACCCGCAGCCTTTCTTCAAGTTAAGAATGTCCAATTAAACGCGTGAGAAATAATTCCGCCAATAAGAGATAGTTTTTGCGAATCGAAACATGTTGACAAATGGCTGCAAAACTTTTTCAAGATCTTGACCAGGCGTTGATAACTTAAATTAATAAAACCCTAGCTTTGTTTAGTGCAAAAAAAAAAAAAAAACTATGGGAAAGACATATTTTGTCCATCACAAAGCTACCTCAAGGTAATTTTTTAACATGTTAGAGATCGACAAAACTTACTGTCCGTACGAAAAGATATAAAATATTTTAGGTTTAAGCATAACTGCCATTTAAACCGAAGAAAGAGAGTCTTACTCTTTCCGTTAGGGAAACATTCGCGGTCTATAAATCTCTCTCTTTGTGATCTCACCGATAACTTCGAAAGGAGCCCAGGGAAAAAAATGAAAGCTCAAATAGTTAGGTGAAAGAGTAAGTGCGAAAGTGCTATAATGGTGAAAAATGGTGGCCGCATAGCCAGGCTAGGAACCACTATGTGCTTTAAGACCTTTTGTACCTAACGATCTTTAGCTATGTGCAGCATTAAATAATGCCTTTTCCTAGGCTTTGATTGATACTTGTTAGTGAAGTTCATTTATTATGTAAAGGGCGTTTGAAGCGAGCCTTATGATTATCTACAACAAGAGTTTTCCTCATCAATCAATTATTATGATTCCAATTGCTTGTTACAAAAACTTCTCCTTCTTCTGCCAGGGTAGAGAAGCCAAAAGTGTATCTTTCTCACAATAAGTTAATTCTCTATAGCTTTCCAAGATTCGTATTTCAGGTTATATTACCGAACCCTGAACCCTGATAGTTCCCACAGCGGAAAAACCTTTAAAGGTCTTGATAAGTAAGCCTATTGCTCTTGGGGGTAAGAGAAGACTTTCCAGCTAAGAAAAAATGTGAATCGAGTATAACTCATAGACGAATCACACTTAAATAATTATTGCATATGCAACGTTGTTAAACGGCTTATACAGGAAAACTAATGTTGCATAAATTTGAAAAATTCGTGTCAATAGAAGTTTACGGCAATCAATCTATAAAATTAACTGCAAACTCTATCCCATATTCACTTTGAATAACGCTTTACCCAATAACTCGGAAATATGTATGCTTCGCTTACAAACTTTTATATTCAAACCATAATTTTCGCTTTCACCAAGTGAAAATCTAGGAAAGGGAACGCGACAGTTAACCCAATCGAAATCTATAATTTTAACGCAACGCAATTGTTATTGTTGTAATCATTCATTGGTTTAAACAAGCAAAAAATATGTTATATTTACAACATACAATTTATTGAAACATAATATCACAAACCATAAAACTGTTCGTCATGTGCGCAAATACATAGACAACATGCACATACATACATACACACACACGTATGTACGTAAACACAAAGTGCATCATTATAGATCTAAAACGTGACTGGAATTTCAAATTTCACATTCATGACGATTTCATGACGATACATATATGTAGATAGATGTGCACTGTATACGTGGTGCACATGTATTTAGGTGCTAGGTTATGTAATCTAATTTAATAGTCAAGAACCACATAAAATAAAAAAAAAATAAAAAAAAATAAATAAATAAAAAAATCTATTATACGGAATAGTAAAGCGGATTGCGATAGGTACTCGATAACGTTATCATCACTAATGTTCTATACGCGTAGATTATATGTATTTTTAATTGTAGCGAACTTTTCATGAAGTTATTTGTAAAGGCATCGCATACACATACGTGCATGACATGTATTTGTGTTACAACTCTATTACTAACTTGACTTTACGATTAATATTAATGGCATCGTCAGCGACTAGTGATAGAAATATTGCTTAATTGCTAGTAAACAAGCATAAGAACTTATTGATTTTTGTGACACCATTTAAAGTTAATAGGTTCCACTCGAAACATTTTCCAAAGTTTCCGTTGAATAGAAGGGGGGAAATGATGAAACGAAAATATAGGTAAAAAGCATAATTAATTCCAATTCATGCTGTTTGCGTAAGGAGAACAACATTGTCGTCAGGCGTAAAAAGAAGTCTTTAACGGCTTTTTTAACTTCAAAAAAACGACTATTTGAACATTTTTGAAGCTGTGACTTTCCTATACGAGAGGTACAATATTCAAATTGTAGGTAACAACATCAGTTTTTTCACTGAAATATGCAGGACAAAGCTCGACCAAGTCAAGCCCTATGCTAAATAAAACGATAAGCGCGAAAAAGTTAGGTCTACGGCGTAATTCGGAAAAAAGTGCTGTTGAAAGAAGAAGATTGTGACCATAGTACACGTCAAGAGAATCGAAATATATAAAAGCCAACGTGTAATATACTTGGCATCCTCGTTTAGAAAAGTTAACCAGATATAATGTGTTTTGAGCTGCACTGTAATGCAAAGAAACGACATCTACTGAAACCGGTTATTAAAGCTCTCCGTGCCTGTCTGATTATAAACAGATGCCGTTTCCACATCACCGGAAACAGTGCACACTAATAGATATGATAACTTTGAACAAATTGTTTACGACACAAAATACATATTATTGTCCCCGGTGTGTACCGTTATCAGTACATGTATCCAACAATATTGCAAACATCGTTACATTGCATAAAATAGTGATAACAACAATTAATTCCAATGCCTTAACTTAAAAATTTGATCTGGTCCTTCCTACAAATTTTACCATGTACAAGACACGGTATACGCGGCAAGAAAAGTCTTATAAGGAAAAGGAATTCTAATAAGCGAAAAGTCATTATTGATTGGTCTTTTCGCACGACGCACTTATAGGTAACGTTAACAGCATTGAACTGCAATGTAGTACCAACCTTTATTTCATTATATTTACAAATCGTGAGTATAGGGAATAGCGATGATAAATAAGTATAAGCTTGTAGTTGTTATGAGCATCTCTGAGGCGCAGGCATGCCTTTAACAAAAACTGATGCCTATTGTTAAAGAAAAAAGGGTTGCGTAATACAAGGCAGCACCTGGTTGCTTATTACGAAAACCATCCATTCAGCAAATTATATAAATTATTCCTGCTCATGTGTAACTCTTGATTCATTTGATAATTTATAATATGTCCGGGTATAGGTTTCAATTCCCGTTACGATACCTAAAATAAGGTGTTTTTGAGGATAGTCTCGAAGGCACCTGCTTCTTTTGGATTCGAAATTCGTAGTGTCGGACAATAATTGTTACTTTTTTACTTTTAATAAACGATCCTTTTTCGTAAAAAATAAACCGGTCGCGACTTATTTTTACACTTTTAGCTTAAACGTAAACTCCCTGGAAGGAATTTCTGTAAACGAGACTCGTCATATAGACTTTAGAAAGACATGGCAGTTGGAAGAAAATAAAAGAAGAGCCAAAGGGATTCAAAGAAGCAAATGGAGAACAATGGAGAAACTAAAAAGTCTTACACACTTAACCACAACGTAAGTGAAACATTTGTGAGAGAATTATTTACATAACGATTTAAATCTAAATTTATTTGCGTTTGTATTTATAACAACAACAGACGCTAATTTATTTTTTCTGTGTAATTGCCATAGTTCGATGGAATATTTACTAGTATTAAGTCATTTTATTATCATTCTCAAGTATTTTTTGAAACCAAAAAAAGTAAAGACATCCGATTTTATCAATTTAAAGAAAACTTTTTCCTTCTCCTTCTTTTTAAATGTCTTCGTTATTAATAAGGATGATGAATAATGCTGCTAAGTATCGTTGTGTTGCCTTTACATTAAGCTCATTTATATTTCTTTTGTTTTCGCTGTTTAATTCAATTACCAAATAGTTCAAGAAAGTCTCCTTCACTCTCCTGCCAACTGAAATTTACATTGAAACAACAAGTGGTAGAAAAGCTTATGCAATATACGTATATTGTATGCTGTAGTTGTTTTTGTGTATATTGTGTCTGTGGCCATTATTATGATAGGGGTTTGTGAGCTGCTATACCATAGACTATTGTCGGATAGGTATTGCTTTGCTGCTGTTGTTACAATTTAAATGCCGCTTAATACACTTTAAATGTTTATTAAGCGCACAACAAATTATGCTCAGCGCGCAATATTCTCCATTTAATTTCATTTCAATTACACGCAAACATTTTCCATAAAATTTTTAATAACAACTTTTTAATTACTTATTCATGTTCTTTCTTGGCGAGTAAGAGTGCGAGTGCCCGGGCAATAGCTATTACGATTGCGAATTGCGACTGTGGCAAGCATTGTAAATAAACGAGTAAACAACTGCGAAGGGAGGGAAAACATACATATTATACAATAACAACAATTACAATTCGAACGAGTATCGCAAGGTTTGGGGTAAATGAAGTTTAATAGTAATACTTGGCAATTTCTTTTTTCTTTGTTTTCACAACCGCGTTCTCATAGAAAAGTATCGAGAATCATCTATTAAAAAATATTGCCTGAGGGGTCAGATATAATATCGCGTAATGTTTTCAACTTTGATATCATGAAATTAATTCTTCGTAATGGCCGGTGAGTATGTCGCTGCTGATCGAGTGCGGACTTGTTCACTTATAACACGCTTTGCGATTCTTTTTTGTTTTCAGATAACAATAACGGACCAAGAATTTGGTCGTAAAATTCAACGGTTCTAAAGCAATCCTTTGCTCTCCGCGTTCTTCAACCAAAATTCGAACCAATAATTCTCATATTTGAGATGTGCTTTGTTAAAACCAATATCTGGCGTTTTCATTGATAGCCGTTTACCACTTTTCTGGTAAAATTATCATTCCATCTTTCCAAGTCTTAATAGCTGTCTGGTTAAAAAACTAAAGAAAATGAATTTCGTAGTCTTTTATGAGATCAGTTTTACACTAATAAGAGAATTGTGGAGAGAGCGAAGAAAATGCTAATCGAATGTGATAGGCGTCAGACTTTTGGGTCTTTGCATTAAAATTTCCTTACAAAAAAGCTATCCGCATTATAGAAAGTGTGTGCCGTTTGCGATGATGCCTCTAATTTTGATGAATTCTGGAGGCTTTAGCTCAATTGATTTCATTGATCCCATTAGTTATTGACTGAATGTTGTGGAGAATGAAATCAATCACTTGGCCATGGTGCATAACTTAATTTCAATCCCACCAAACATAGGTGATACGATGTGATATCATTTTCACACATTAATGTCGTATGGGATATCGTTGTTAAGCATAGGGAATTGTCTGCACAACTCACTTTCGAACTACAATTACTGTTGGTTGAATTAGAAAATACAACATTTTGTTCATCTACGGACGGTCACTTGTCATACATGTGTAGCATGTGTTGAATGATATAGAGTTGCCACAGTACCGCGGCGTTAGAAACATGTTTTGCGCAAAACGCCATAAAGTTTTTCTCTTACTTACTAATTTCCAAACGCTACCTTCCATCAAAAACCCAGTCTAAGAAGCACAATAGAGGATAGAAGATAAATTTTTTTCCTCATCACAGTGTTTGGGCTACAGGAAGCGCAATACATTTAAACAAGGTCGTAATATTCTCAAAAACTTGATTTGCTGTGACATGACGTTAATATGAATAAGAATAGGAAGGGGAAAATACTAACAATGCGAGGAGAATGGCTTTGAAAAATCGCTGCTAATGTTGAAGGAAGACAGTTTCAAGTGAGTCCATCCTCAATAGCCTGATCAAGATTGTCAGTGTGAAACCAGAAAATTGCCTTCGGAGGGCTGTATTCTCTTTAGCAATTTCTGTCAAACAACTTAACTAACAACTTCAGTTCTTCACCGGCAGTCGATGAATGTGTCCCCTTGATATTTTTTATTTTTATATTTTATTTATTCTGATTACAGAGAATAAAACTTCACACTCACTTGAAGAAATTGTTCTGGAGACCGGCTGAAAGATTCGATGCAGGGTCGGGTCACGTAAAGGTATTTATATAAATCTTAGCATTTTTGTTGGCAGTTGTAAACAACAACAAAGGCGTTATTATTTTTGCAGATTCCTGATACTTTTTTGACACGGCAGACATTAACAACAATTCTAGCATTCATTATAATGATAATGTTTCTGCTGGTGACGGTACCGGGCAAAAGTAATTATTGGAATAAAAACTACAACAATCCTGGGTATAGTCCTGTTTGACATCATTATGGGTTTTGGCAATTGCAACTGTCTCGCACTATCCTATCGTTTATGATAATTTAAGTCTTGATATTCCCACTGTTTTACGATACTTGAGTGGTGTCTTGTGTTTTTTATTTCGGTTTTTATGATTTTTCTCGTCTTCGTTTTAGTTTTTCTTGTTACTTAGCTCTAAATGAAATTAAAAGAAAGCAAAAAAAAAAAAGGGGGAAAAAAGAAACTATTTCTGTGAAAACTTTTGTTTAACAAAACTTTTGCTTTCTAAATGTTTCTCTATTAGTTGTTATTATTTTCATAATTGTTTTTCCTACAAGTTTCTTGCTCAAGCAGTTGGTCTAAAAAAGCCTTACAGCGATCACGAGAAACACGAACACCCTCCATACACAGCTACCATTACAATAATTTTAACGTTCATTTTCAACAAAAAAAAAAAAAAAAAAGGAAAAAATTTCTGGAAGAACTGTAAAATGAAGTGCAAACTAAAAATCTCACGCTTGTTTCGATGCTTTGCCTCTAGCGGTAGGCTGATGTAAGCGAAAGTTGTATTCGGTGTAGGTCGAATTTTAAACTCTCTAATCTCTTATCCTTCTCTCTCTCTCTCTCTCTCTCTCTCTCTCTCTCTCTCTCTCTNTCTCTCTCTTTCTTTCTTTCTTTCTTTCTTTCTTTCTTTCTTTCTTTCTTTCTTTCTTTCTTTCTCTCTTTCTTTCTTTCTTTCTTTCTTTCTTTCTTTCTTTCTTTCTTTCTTTCTTTCTTTCTTTCTTTCTTTCTTTCTTTCTTTCTTTCTTTCCTTCTCTCTTTCATAAATGGTCTCTTTCGAGTTTTTGCATCTCCTGCACCCTTCCATTGATTAAGTTCTAAAATCTAAGTGTACAACTGAAGAGAGCCTCCTTTCTTAGGTTTTTTTCAAAACTCTTATGAAATCTTTGGCAGAAAGCCGTTACATTGCGTATGATACGCTACTCGTCAGTTGCGTAATCCATTTGCTGTCCTATAAGCCAAACTACAAAAATGCTTCCCAGCAATCTCGTAAAGCTGATTTTCATATTTCAGAATTTCTTTGAAATTAATTACGAATGATATGCAAAACTTTTGCAGCCTTTCTCTCTCTCAGCTCCATGGATAATATAAAAAGGAAAAAAGCATGAGCAGAGGTTTACAAGTTTTATTTTCTAGTTTTCCTTAAGACATATAGAAAACTTTTCTACGCAGTTTTTCTTTTCTTCTTCTTCTTGTTCTTCTTCTTTTTATTCTCCCTACTTCACACAAAAAATGTGTTTAAAGTTTCTTGGGTCATTTACGCTTGTTTCAATTTAGTTGAATGATAAAGCGAATATACAAACAACGAAGCTTTCATGTATAAATACGTATCTAAGAGCCCTAGTAGTTTAGTTTAAAAGTTATTTAACATTGTTGACAGAATATAATTTTAGATTTAACATAAACTTATATAATCATCTTAATCTTATTATCTAACTCAAGGTGATTTGAATCTCATTCCACTTCTGAAGCACACTTTCGGTAAACATAACTCCGCTACTTTCCCTCCAACTATCATAAAAGATATCTTTTCAATAAAATTTAAAAAAAAATTCTTCTTATATTCAAAACAGTTTATGGATGCGTTGCAATTGTGTCCAGTGTCATTAAAAGCGCCATTGATTGGAGAAAGTAAAGCCAGAGTTAATCAGTCAAGAAAAAAACCGAACAAAAGTGATGACAAAACAAAAATATTTTGTTAAGCAGCTATTCAGCTTTGCCTGTTTTAACTATCGCAAATATCTTGTTGGATTGTCTTTCTTTCAACTAAACCTATTGAAGATAAAAATTATACGTGGCACTAACCAAATACGAAACAAGAGTGTCTCCAGTGGAAGAATGGGAAGAACAATGATAACTTAATAAGTTCCGAAGATAATTGAGTGTAAAAAGGAAAACTGCCGACTTGATAAAATTGTGCTGATCTTCTAAGTTGCATGCAAGTTAAAAGACTCCAATCGTAATAATTTGCATGAATAACTGAATCTAGAAAGATAAACTGTTAACTCAGAAAGCATTAGTACTTCTCTTATTTTTGAAGACAACTGAATAGTGCCACGTAAGTAGATATTTTTTGTAGGGGACATGATGTCGATGAATTATGAAAATTTCTTCCGATTAATTATAAAGCCATTGTTATAGAAAAACAAGTAAAAACACTACAGTGGGGCACTGCGTACCATTAAATATCCGATACCACCCTACACATATCGACTTTTCAAAATAACGCGTTATATGAGAAGTCATCGCAAAAGTGGTTCGATTCGAATCATTCTAAATAGTATTCGTCCTCGGGCCAAATCAGGCCAGTATACCAAATTTTCTCAAAATATCTGCACAAGAGGAATGCAAGAATACAGGACGGACAGATGGAGACACAAGCTACTGGGTCCTTCTAGTCGTTGCATACATTTGCAGAAACTTAGTCTTCTACTGTAACGCAAGTAAGGTAGCGTATGAATAAACTTCTGTGTTCCAAATTTCAGCAAAATGTTTTAAAAATTTGTGTCCTATACGTCAAAGAGAGGAAAACAAGACAGACAGACAGAGGGGCGGATAGACAAACTTAGATGGATATACAAATGCGTCTGATTCGATCGGTATAAAAGGAGGTATAAAAAGGGTGGGTCTTGCTCAAGTCCTTTTAGGACTTCTTCTGTAAAATCGTATACCAATGTTAGGGGAAAATATATCCGAGAATATTAATTCATTTTTAAGTTTATTTTGTTTTTACATTAAATATTTTGAATTTTGAATAAGCCTCCGCGGCATCGTAGGTGCAAGCACTCTGCTCGATGGCCTATGGTGGAGAAGTCTGCTAAGTCTACTACTCTGGAATTTGATACAAAGTCATAAACGCTATCAAATGGCAGCAAATAGCTTTCCGTTATGACTAGTGACCAGTCATAACGCCAGAAGACGGCTATTACAGCAGATTTTAAAATAATCATGCGAAATATTTATGTGACAAATTTCACCTGCGGACCATTGTGGACACACTTGCGGCCAAGGTAGAATTTTAAGCAAACATGCAGGTGGTCTTGGCATATGCATCCACCAAGTTTAAAATTAATATTGGCAACAAACTTCGGTGATACGTACGTAATAAAGACTTTAGGCATTTGCTGAAGGCTTTGCCTCACCTGTATATATGAATTTTTTAACTACCGGCGAACTATTGGTTCTATATTAACCAACTTTCGAACATGATATGAAAGGTGAAGTTCGAAAGACTCATTAAGAAGAAATTTAAAAAACCGCGGTCAGAGACTATAAACTAAAAACTTCGTAATCCAGTGGACGTAGCTTACGCAAGCAGAAAAAATGAAATTTTTTATAATAATTATGCCCGAACCTATGTATACCATGTTTCTTGGGATTAACCTGACAACGATAGAAAAAATTTTGGGGTCAAGTTTACTTTGTCAAATAAAGTGTTAAGGTCGTAACCATTACCGTTACATACGGGTAGGCCGTTGATATACGCGATAGCCGTTGACATACAATGAATTTTAAAGCGTTAATTGCCGCTCCCTACACACAAGAGAGACAAATCCAAGTGCCTGATAGGCCAATTGATCCTTAGATGTCAGAAAAAATGCTTAGCTCTAATGTATTTTCTTCAAGGCAGGGCAAGCTTTAATTGTCGGACTAACAGGTGAGCAGACAAACAGACTTGCTGTTATTTTGATAAATGGAGACTAAAGCAAAAGAAAATACAGACATATCCAAATCGATGCTTCTATCTGTACTGAGGCTTCAGTTGGCATTTCTAGACGTTACAAACGTAAGCAATTATATATCATATCTCACTTTTTGCTAATAAATACAAATAGAAAGAAATATAATTTGGTTAGCATTTTACCGAATTTCATTTCATTGAACAGTTAACCACAAATCTCCAAATCATTAAACCCAGTAAGTGAGATAAATCTTATTTAAGCCAAACTATAAAGTTTTGTATTTGCTCTGCCAGAGATTGAAGACCGCAAAATAAATTTTTAATAATATTAACATTAATCGGTTTGTTCAAAACTATTACCCAACGTTGTCTACATTGTAGATAAACATTAGAATCGAAATACAGACACACATAAAAAGCAATTGTTGCAGACAATTTTTAAATGAATTCCATTTCAAGACATCCCCCCCCATTTCTCCTGGTCTTTCGCCCTATGTACATAGCTGGAAATCTGTATTTAATGGGAATAAAATCTAAAATAAATCAATTTAAATTGATAATAAATTGTGGCTCGGTTCTGAGAGGTGTAATTTAAAGGGCACTTGCAGAAAAATAAAAAATAAAAAAAAAAATAAAAATAAAAAGAAAGAAAAGTACTTACAAAAACAAAATACAAACATGTACAGAAGGATCGCAGCAGTGTAGTTAACCGCAAATGTAAGTACGGATGCACATACCTACAAGGAGATAAAAAAAGAAGAAAAAATTAAAAGAAATTTATTAAATGGTTGTAATGTAATAGCTGATGAAGAAGAAGAAGAACAAGACTCTTTATTATTAAATAAAATAAAATCTTAAGATGTTTTCACAATAACTCGTAGACTAAGCTTGAGAAGCTAACACAACATCATGTGCTTGGGTAACAGGCAATTAAAACGTCTATGAATAGGATAAAGCAACTAAGCGTTTATTTGACTAACGAAATAGAGTTAAATCGTTTATAGTTAAACCTTCCAAGCTGTCGCAGACTATATTATTTTACTTACTACTAAGTAAATATACAATAACAACACCATCAACAACAACAACAACAATAAGGCCAGTTAGTAATTATTGCTGCATCCTTGTAAATACCAGACGCCATGGTTCTTTCGCACTGACCCAGCAAACGATTGACGGCCATCTAGTAAGGTAAGTAAAACAAACACTCAACCCTTATACAACCCTTTCTTCTACATCGACTTATCTGTTATTCTACTCAACTTGTGAAAACGGCTTTGTAAAGATTTTGTTGTTGGCGTATGGTCTCTAGTAACTCATCGCTTTTGGACTTTTATCATATGTATCACAAGATTTTATTGCAGATTTGCATGTGAGTGAGGCATGCTAAGATTTATAGCCACATTTGACTTGATTTAGCTTGTTTATGTTTTTGCCCGGTTAACTTATGACTGTGCATTATGGCAGCGAGCATACTCATACTGTGACCAAAGATCCGAACAAACGATTGAAATGCCTTCAACGTCTTGCACACACACACAGACACACACACACACACATTCACCGGCGGCAAATAGACAAGTGTTCAACTGGAATACAGCATTTGCTTGACTGATGAAAAACAACCTTTAAAGCATAAAATACCCACACATCAAAAGTAATGATAATAGTGTCCCTCTTATACAAATGTGTGTGTGTGCGTGTGTGTGTGTGTCTATTCGTGTAAATGTGTTAGCGCATGTGCTTGCCTGGTGTTTCTGATGGTACCTGATGTGATGTCTTGCTCAATAATTTATTTGACGCATTGAGTGTCAGGTTAAAAATCTGATTTTTATCAATGCATTTCTTTCTAGAGTATGTGTGCGCGTGTACGCCTTTTACATTTATTTTATTTATGTCGCTTTAATACATTTTGATATATACTTAACATCGAATAAAGGGCATAACTATTTCATATCCGCTATGTAAATATACTTGATTCCTATGACAGCGATTGGTCCGTCCCTTTGTATCTACTTAGTTTCAATTAGAATTTTAATTAATTCAATTAGACCAGATTAGAGCGAAGCTGTAAAGACTATTAAATCCCCGAACCACGTATTGAAGAAACACCATAGACTTATTCTCAATCGACGCGATAATCTTCTTCTTTTTTAACAAAAATCATTTAGGCTATCTTTGCTATCTACAGATGCAATCATGATAACCTGGCAGGCGAAAAACCTGAAAATAAAGGGAAGTGTTATTTACAACATTGGGAACGTCTAGCTCGCCTTCTTTACAACTTTGTAACACCACTTCACTTAGTTTCGTTCGTTATCTCGTTATTATGTAAACGCATACTTTTCATGGAATTCCTTTTGTGGTAAAGGCGACAAAACCCGAGCCCACGTGATCCCTGTTATATGAGAAGGACCATATCGAATGGCGTTCGTTCTTGAGCCAAAATAAATCAATTTATTAACTTTGATCAAAATATCTCGGAAATTGCGATTTATACACAAGAACATTTGAACGGATTTTAGACAGACGAACGCATAGGGATACTTAAATCAATTTAGAATCATTTCCTGAATGATGGATATAATCAAAGATGAGCCTATTTCAAGTGTTTCTGCCTTTCGCAAACGTCCGCATCAACTTAATATAAGCTTGTCGAGCGTAGGGAAGTGGTGAAATTTTTGTATTTAAAATTTTTTAATGGACGTCGTGCGCCCGTTGTCGAAGCCAAAAATCTTTAACTCAGAAACGTAACGAATCTTTATTTAACATTTCGTCCAGTATCAGTTAAAAGTTCCATGCAAAACTTATTCGACACAATTACGAATATATTAGATTGATATAAACGGGTGAAAAAGATTCGTTTCGAATCGTATACAAATTTTTTACTTGTGTATCTTGTTTATAAAGTGTTGACAAGTATAAATGATTTTGTTGAAGATGGATAAAATCTTGAAAGTATGTAGTGGTTATTGGCCTGTAAATAGTTTACTACTGCGTTTCGTTCTGTAGGCATAACAAGAGAAACACATAAGAGAATTACATTCGGTGGCGACCGAATCTTTTATACTCATCACAGTGATCCTAAAAATAGAAAAGAACTAAGTTTTCATACTCTATAATATTGAGTAGCGCGACTAAATTCTACTACAAGCATTTGGTACACACGCACGTGGGTAGTTCAAATGTGTCCTTCGGAAAGCTTAGGTCATGTTCAAATTATTTTGCAAGTTTGTAGACAATGTCTTAATTTTTGCGAACACGAGAATGTTTACAGTAAATACTACACCGTTGCGGAGACGGGCAAAAGGACAGCGGGACAGACGTCCATGCTTAGTTTGTCTAACACTTAATATTAAATTTTAATTCAATTTTCATTACATTTTTTGATACACTATAATATTGGGCAGGCGTGGTCAATTTGTTTAATTTTTGTACCGGTACTACAGTATCGCTCATAAACTACCCGTGCCATTTTCTTGCCATATTTGAAGTCGCAAGGTTATTTTTTGCGGTCAGGGGAATATTTACAGCAGACATACCAAAGACGGACCCACGGACAACCGAAAAGACGGATCTGCTTAAAACGATTCAGAATTTCGTGCTGATCAATGATGTATATACTTTTTAGAATCTCTGAAGCTTCCTTCTAAGCGTTGCAAACTTTTCGACAATGTGAATATATCCCTCCCCATTCTTCGCTGATGGGTGTAAAAATGTTGTTGCGATTTGTACTAGATAGTTAAGCATACTCACACATATCCTTAGACCAAACATTGATATGTATCAAAAAAAGGATCTGTACAAGCTGGAAAGATATGGTAGCCCACTAAAATGGTTTACTGTCCGAGGTATTAGTGATATATTCATTTTGTCAAAGAGTTTGCAACGACCAGAAGGAAGCTTCAGAGATCCTACAAAATATATATATATTCTTAATCAGTCTGTATAAATATTCTTCTGTCCGCAGAAACGAAGCTGTCGACTTCAAATTTGATGGAAATAATGAAAGTTCTTGCACGCAGTTGGCATTAAAAATGAAACAAATAATTCGAAGGCCACGCCTACAGTAGCACGTAAATTGAGAATACCTTTGCTTGTCAAAAGAAATGGAAAATTGTTTTCCTTTTGCTCATTACTCAAAAAGTACAGCAAATAAATTAACAAAAATTTATTCAAACTCGGAGTGCACCTAGGCATGTCCACCTGTCCGTCTGTTAGTCCGCCCATTCGGCGGTCTACTAAACTTTGTGGTATTTGTGATACACATTTTCCCGTTCGCAAAAATTAAAATGTCGCCAACAAATTTGCAAAATAGTTTGAAAATGGCCCGAGCAAGCCAAAGAACACGCTTAAAAAGCCCTCATGTCTATATAATTAAAATTGACAATATTTTTGCTTTCCGTGTGTTTTGCTCATAAGCTACAACAGATACACGATATAAATTTTCACAAAACTATCCTACAAGAAGACCAAAAATCTGCCACGCCCACCCAATATTATGGAATATGCAAATTTTATATTTTTCATTTTTCTCAATCTTTCATAAGATGACAGTGATGAGTACAAAAGATCTGGCCGTAGCTAAAAATAATTTTTTTAGTTGTTTTTGTTGTCTTTCAAACGTTCAATTCTTGCGTTAAGGTCTTCATATTTTCCATCTAATTTCTTTCAGTTCGAGGTCATCCCTAAATGCTTACTTATCTAATATAAACACTATTTTAATGCTCATACATCGTATAACAAACGTATCGAAAGATATACGAAGCTTACCTTGCCCATGAATTAACCTAACTAAACCTAAGGATGTAGTCAGCAAAAAAAAAAAACAAATAAAAAGAAAAAAAAAGTTTTAATTAAAATTTTTCCACAATCTCTCATTTAATATATCATTCAATACCAACCCATCATTTAGTGATATTGCGTCACTTCCACTTTACTTCACGTCTATAACATAAGATAGTCAACGGCTTATCCTCCCCATTAGCACTCCTTCTTAAACAATAAGAGCTAACATTTTGTGAAAAAAATAAAAAAAATAAAAAAAAATGCATTCCTGTTGAACAAATAACTTTCTTTAGTTAATAAAACTTAACATTAAAAATGGTTTAATGCTCTCATAAAATGCTTATATAAAAATTGTGATTCAGTGCCGAAACGATAAGGGTTTGCATGGCAGGAATATATAAATGGGAAATATAACACGACAAAATGTACACAAATTAATGAGCACAAGTGTCGAAGGTTATGTACTGACTTTCTAACAGGCACAAAAAACGAACGTAGTGACATAAGGGGAGTAGTTTAAAAGACTTTTTATATGCCTTTTAAGTGTGTAAGGGAAATGTATTAAAAACATATGAAGAAGGTTTAAAAGGAAATATAGAATACATTGTGTTAACGTAGGTTAGTTGATTCTGTTCTTAGGCGATTTTAAATAGCGCCCATAATAGAATGTATGTAAAGTTTGCTCCAACTTGTGTTTAGCGTCACTTCTTACTGACAGTATACTCACCAAGACAAGACAAGAAGGTTCTATCATAAAAATTTCCCTGGCCGTACTACCATAGTAGTCTTCAGACTACAGATATTATAGGCGAACCTGAGAGCACAATAGGCGTCTCTTGCGTCAAGTTTCTCTGCTCGGTCAATCTATGGAGGGATGTATTTTATGAGAGGTTTTTTAATACAAACATGTCAAGTACTTTCCGGTGCTGCCTGTGATACCCTACATTTTGAGAACCATTAACAGTGTCATGATAGCTTCGCGGAAGAAGAAACAAATGCTTCACTGACAAGTTTCACTGGAGCTGGGCGCTTAAACCAAAGAAGATAAATGTTTTATTTCATTCCCGCCTTGAGTAGAGAAGCTGACACATGACAGCTGCTTCATAATATGTTACCGATAGAAAACTGTAGGAAGTACAGTCCTGCGATGCCATTCAGCGCCATGAATGGCGTGAAGTTTTGCGAAAGCAGGTAGCACGCTAAACTCATAGAAACACGAAAAGTGTTATAAAGGCGGTGTTTTGTATTGTATTCCTTGTCTAAATACAAGGTAGAAAAGCTGCCTACGATGGCATTGACATTGGAGCACACAATAAGTTCGTTTACAGCATATGTTTTTTACTAGACCATATGGGTAGCCGAATAGGCAAGAACTGCGGATAACAAGTCATTGTTCACGGATTGAAATCTCAAGTACGATAGAGTTTTCTTTAGTCGTACCGAGAGTGAACGCCTAGTTGGTGAACGCATGACACACGCCGCTGATACACGAATAGAGGACCCCTCTTGACCGATTGCGTCATGTTTAAAATAAAAAAAAGATATTTTACGAAAAATGTGGCTGCAAAAAAATACTTTCGCATTCTATCCTACATGGAATAGGATCAACTTATTGCGCCTTTGATAATAATAACAAAAAAAAAAAAAAAAATTAAAACAAACCTATGTTATTTCCTTAAAAGCAATATCTAAGTACCAAAGTTTATTCGAGTTCCATGGCATTTTCCTTAAAAACAGCAACAACGCAACATAAAACCAACAGATGCGCATCTGCCTTTAAGTCTTAACCCCACAATGTAGGAAGACAGACGAAATGGGAAACGCCACTAGTTGCACTGGAGGTAAACGATTCCCAAATACCAGATAACGCCGAGTCATGAGCCAGATGTGCTCGAAAATTACCTCAAGAGCATCCAGTCTCCGGCAAGATCCAAACAATATATTGAAAAAAATATATGATCCAAATCTCAAATAGAAGTTCGTTTTATTTATGCTTACGTTCGGAACGAACAAATGAATAACCCACGGGTCAAGCTCCTGTTTGAAATGCATTTCTATCGCGACTATTCTTACAGAACAAAATATCAAGCATAGCCTTGAAGGCTTTTTCAATGGTTTTTTAAACTAAGTCAAAGCAAACCAAAAAAAATGAAAAAAAACTGGAAATTTTGATCATCTAATTCCTTTAACATATAACGGCCTCAAAAATCCATACAACAGGATACTATAAGAACTTACTACACTTCTATATGTAATATACTTCTATATATAAATTTGTGAAAACCGATTATTTTATTTAAGTGATACATAAGTAAGGGGTCCAGAACAAGCTCATTGTCCAGCTTTATTAAAAAAATAATCACAAACACTATTTTTGCCTTAAGATGACTTGATTTCCGCCACCTGATACGGAGAGCTCATAGGGCTGCGTAAAAATTACAAACTCTATCTAGAAACTATGAGTCGGTTTTCAAACTTTTATTTTGTCTTTGCTCAGAAATGGACAAACAAGTGCTGTTAGGCTGTTCTAAAACCTATACAGAAAGGGTCCTTCAGCAAGATATGTTGCGCAATAGAGTTGTTGCTTCACCAGCTCCGTAGCAGATGACGACACCGATCTTCAAATCTTTTGCTGCCAAAAATATCCAGATGGTTTTGAAATCGCTTCGGGTCTCGGGAGGCCTATTTGTCTATATCATATGCTACATCCGTATGAATAATATGAATATTAGGTAAGAATTGCAACTACAACGTTAGTATTCGGGGGTTCAAACTTCAAGTGCGACATAGCGGCTTAACATTTCCCGATTGGGCACTGTAACCAGGCTGCGGCCACTACCTCTGTATCTTTTATTTTCCCCGACTCTTCTCTGACCATCACTATGTTATTTCTCTGAGTTATTGGTCATTAAAAAATAACAACTCTAGAAGAAAGCTTTTGGAACTTAAGTAAGTACTTTGCCAATTTTACGTTTAGTAAAGGCTTTCAAATGCTTTTTCTCAACTTTTAGTAGGACTTCGAAAAGGACCAAAAGCGTTCAGGAACATTGCTTAAAAGCAAGTTTACCTTGTCCAGATATAAAATATAGCGCCTATAACTCCCAAATAAGCGGTATTCTTACTCTTACAACCCTGCAGCTAAGTACTCCTTCGCTTACCTTCTACTTGGCATTAAAATAATCATGAAACACTTTTTTAACATTTGTCATGTAAAAAGGAAACGTTTGTTAACATTCCTATTATTATCATTATTATTATTACTATTATTATTATTACTATTGTTATTGTACTGTGCCTTCATCAAACACACCAAGTGCATGTATATCAAAAAAATTCTTACATGTAAAAGTAAAAAAAAAAAAGTGGTGAGGGCGTGTATTGTTATTCAAGAGCGTACGAGACTCTTTCCCTTTTGCTCTGTTGCAATTTTCTAACAACACAAACAAAATGCCTGTAAGGCTTACTTCAGAAGTTTATTGTCAATACATATATGTGCACCTGTATATGTATGTATATACACATATCATACACCTATGTACCTATATATATATTATATATCCTTATCCTTTCTTCGTTTATTTATTTATGCATGCAATGACCTTAAAAAATAATGTAACCTCTTGTAAAACTGAAGAAAAGCAAAAAAAAAAAAAGCTGGTAACTGTTTAAAAATTAAAATATTTTATGTTGTGTTGTTCTTGTCCTTATTCTTTTTAAATACAATGTCATGTGATTAATGAGTTGACAATGACAATGTCACTGTCTTTAACATCCTCTTGGGTAACAGCACAAACAACAAATCATGCCAGCAAAAGAGTAAGTAAGGGGTGGTAAAGTAAACGTATTGTTTTTTTTTTTTTTTTTTTTTTTTTTTTTTCTTCTTCTGTTGGCAAAGACAAAAGTTTACTACCTTTTACTTAGTTGCATACCTTTTGAAATTATCCCAGTAGTCAACCGTTAACCGTTCGTGGGATTTTCTGTTATTGTGTTGCTTTTGAACAACTGTCTGTCACATTGTCACTCATCGTCTTTGGCATATATTACAAAATGATGACAGGAAGAAATAATAATGAATTTACATAATTTGCATATGTATCCATAAGAACAAAAATATTATATTGTTGTTGTTGTTATTATTATTGTTTTTGTTACGTTTTGTGATCTTGCCCACATATATCTTACGAGACTTTCACATTTTAACAACTGCATATTTGAAGAAGTGCTTAAGCATGAAACTTGAGAATTTCCAAAAAATTAAAAAAAATAAATAAATAAAAAACAGGAAGAAATAAATAAACAACAAAACTTGTGAATTTTAAAATAAACTGAATTTCTTTATTAATAAGGGTGGTAGCAGCGAGAACTGCCAACTATTGTTGTGTGAATTCTTACGAAATTCTGATGATGTCACTCTATTAACACATAAACTTGAAACGAGCACCGAAAGAAAGGTACGTGCGAATGTGTTGTTGTAAAAACGATCTCTTCATTTTTCCTTATTTCACTGGTATATTAAAAACAGTAATAAACAATTTATAATAAACAAAAGCTGGAAATTAACAAAAGTGCATAAATTTCGTTTATTTATTTATTTTATATTTTGTTTGCTTTCCATCAAAATTGAGTTTAAAGGAAAGCTTCAGTGAATATATATTTGGGTTAAAGATTTTTATTCGAAATTTCTAAAAAATATGAAAAAAAATTATTAAATATTTTAACCAACGTTAGTTACTTAGAACAATTGCAAGAAAAGCCTGGTGGTAAAGGATTATTTCATCTGGCGTAGCCGATTGTTCGATTGGAATAATATGGGACGCATTAAAACGGAGAAAAATCTTCACTCGAGAATTTTAATATGCTTTTTATTTTCCAGACCACTCCCAGTTTAAGGGTATATTAAGTGCTTACAGATTTATACAATACCTAGAAAGAATTTGACGTAGACCTATCTTTTATAATACGGAGCTTGTTTATCTGTCTTGTATTCTTGTGTTCAACCTACAGGTCACATCCTTTGATAAATTTTGATGAAATTTTCTACACAGACATACTTTAGCCCAAGGACGAACACTACTGTGTAAATGGTAGACATCTGACCAATTTTTCAATTACCTCCTTATATTAAAACGTCGGTCTATGTGTACTGCTGTATTAATCAAAGTGACGGGCTTTAGACCACAGCCCTTTTACTTGCTTTCGAGCCGATTTATGAGTGTTCATCATCGGTCTGTCTGGCTTCTGTCCATACATTTCTATAATTTCGAGAATTTTTGGCAGACAGACACGCTTCAATCAAAGAACAAATGCTATTGAAAATGGAGTCTACTCTTACAGTTGTATAACGCGATATTTTGAAAAAGGCTTTATATGGAAAAAACTAGTCATTTATATTTCTTGAGAAAAATCCGCAAAAATTTCTCTTTGGAAGTTCTTTCCGTATTAATTATAATTGTATAGCAACAAGGCCTAATATTTAGTATTAAGGTAAGAAGAGAGAGAGAAATTAAAGAGCGTAGTAGTATTACATACAAATTTATTGTGATAAGTTCTTACTATATACGTTTATTTCTCGGAACACTTTCGATTTAAACGTCCTTCTAAAAAGCCTTTATATGACCAAAAGCGTAACTCTTGGCGCTTTAAAAAGAAAATAGACGAGGAATTTGGCAAAGTAGTGTAGAGTAGTCTAGTATTAGCCTTGCCTTCTTTATTTTAAAATGTATATCGAAAGCTTTGCAAACTATTAAGTTTTACGCTCCTTTGTTACTGAAATGTGTTTTGAAATACATAAATTCTCGACTAGTGTGAGATTTCAAATCCTTTATGCATCCTTTTACCCCCGCAGCCAAGTTTTCATAGAGGAGCCAAAAGGACTCTCGTACTACACCACCTCTTTCGTTTATAGACATGCAAGCAGAAAAGTCTACGGACTACAAAAGCGACAGTTTCCTGTGGGTGGTTAACGTCTGCAGCTGACATAAGTCTTAATCAGACGGGTTGCCTACAACCATCGGCAATCGAGAGGTAAGTTGATTGACGACCCCTCAGGGAAAAATTAATCCCCATTGAAGGGGGCCTCTCTACCCTGAAGTACCGCAATAGAAAATGGGTGTGGACCAAATTCTCGCTTAGTGGTTTCCGTCGAGGCCTATCTAAGCACCTCTTTAAATGCTCCCCGCGAAACTTTGAGGTAACCACAGCCACCACGAATACTCCCCGAAGGGCCGTACCCAGCAGTCAGGCAAGAAGGCATTCGTCCGGCATTCCGATGGGTAGTGTGCATCTTCCTGCCGGAGCAATCCTACTTTGGGACCCCGTGGACACCCTTTAACTTCTTGGCTTATCGTTCAAACCAAAACTTACGCCAAACTATACAGCTTTGGGTGATCTCATACTGTACGCAGCCGTAGCCACTCTTGCCTTTGGATAGCCGGATAGCCAAACCCAATTATCTTTTCTCAAGGAAATAATGCTTCCAAGGTTGTCGTCGCACAGCACACACACCCAGCTGTGCCCTAGCCCACTTGATATCGCTGGCCATCTTCGTTAGATGACCTCCACCAAGAGAACCAAATAGGGAAAGAAATGCTCCTTTTCAATTTAGAAAAGAATCCCCTTCCGACTAGACCCCTTCCGCTTCCAATGAGAAACACCTATTGCTAGATTATAGATAGTAAGCCTTAAACCTTTCTTTGCCATTTACTGTACGACTCATAAAACCATAGGGAACACAGAGCCATAATGCAGCAGAAAATGTTTTATAGGGAGCACCACGAAGAGGTGAAGGTTTCGGCACGTCTATGGGTAAACCAAGGAACCCCATAGTTTCGCTCCCCCTACAAAAGTGACAGCTGGATTTCCGAGGACAGCATAATACCATCGATTGTATCCAAAATAGTATGAAAAGCATACAAATGAATCACCGTGGAATTGCAGCACAATAAGCGACTTTTTTCAGCGGAAGAAAAGATTTTATGCACACCTCGCCTTCGAAAACTTGACAAATGCTCATGTAGCAAATAACTGATTCTCTTAGTAAACTCGATTAGGATTAATTTAAGCTTTTGATATTTTATAGGATGTTTTGATGTGCATTTCTTAGCGTTGAAAACGGAAGAACATATCAAGTGTACTGCTAAGTATATAAATATAAAAATCGGTTATTTCAACTTGATTAACTAAAGTAGTCTTACGCATGACTGGCAAATCTTTTAATGTATTTTAATTACTTGAAAGAAAAGAATTCTTTTTAATTGCTTTGGTTTCTCCGTACCTTATTATTGCGGCTGAGTCTCATTTGCGAAAAGGAAATCACAAAAGGAAAACTGTTGATATTATAGTAGAAGAGATTTCAACCGACTATATATGTAATCAAATAATAAACTGTCTTATGGAAAAAATCACATAAAATGCACATAAGCACACGTACACACACACGACACACACACATATAAAAACACACATATACACGCACGCAACTATGAATATGGAATGCGTAGAGACTTTTGTATTCAACGTAAAAATGAGTGTAAACAGTGAAAAATTGAAAAGAGAAATGACAACAAAAGTAAAGACAGTTGATAAGAAGCGAACACTTGCATGGCAGGCAGGCATCCATAATATGAAAAAGCATTAATGAAAAGTGCCATA
The DNA here is from genome assembly GCA_000688715.1 of Glossina pallidipes. Taxonomy (NCBI): domain Eukaryota; kingdom Metazoa; phylum Arthropoda; class Insecta; order Diptera; family Glossinidae; genus Glossina; species Glossina pallidipes. The sequence continues at coordinate 860,893 of KK499815.1, read as the reverse complement.
ATGGACATATGACAACAATAATAACTATAGTAACAACAACATATACACACAAAGCAGACAGAGGGTGATATCCATAAACGTATGGATGGATGGATAGATGGATGGATGGGTGAAAACGAAAAAACAAAAAAAAAAGAGAAAATGAAAAATAAAAGAAATTTCAATGAAACCCAATATAAGTAATGAAATGAAATGTTGTGAATAAGCTACAAGAGCACGAACACATATACTCTGGCAGATGCGTGTATGAGAGATCATACAACATATTGTCGTCAACCATAAAAACTGGTAACTTGTGATATGCTTCGTTGTCAGAGCGCAACTATGCGTATATAAATGAAAATCTATATACATTCACACGTCCTGCCTTGCTTGCCTATCATTGAGAAAGTACAACTTACGACCGTAATGTATATATGCGAACAAGCTCTACTATATATCTACTATATATATATATATCTATGTGTGTGTGTGAGTGCACACTGATGTGGGTGCATTCAAGAATATTTTCGAATTAAAAACTCGTTTTCAGTAAATCCTTCTTTTCATAAACCTTTACACTCTTACATGCACATACCTAAGAACTTAAAGTACGCATTGCGGTATACAACATTGGGTTCTTGTTTTGCTTTATATATACATATATATATATGTAGTTTGTACACTGTCACAAATTCTTTTCACTTCCCTTTCTCTTGATTTTTGTCCTTCTGTCCTCCTCTCATCCCCATATGATTGGCATATTCCTATGGCCGTAGACATCAAGTTACATAAGTAGAGCAAGTAGCTGGCATTACATTGGTTAACCAAAAGTAGTTATGAGTGATTTGGGTTTATATGTCACTCACTCTTACTTTAATTTATTGATCACGACTGCACTAGACTGCTTTGCCTGACTAACTTTTCAGTTATATAAAAGTAAGAACCACTTAAACTCTTAAGGATAAGTGTTCGCATGTGTGTGGGATGTATTTGTATATATATATATATGTGTGTGTGTGTGTGTGTGTGTGTTAGCGCTTCTAGTTGATTTAATATATAACGCTAAGTAATTTCCTGATTTTATGGTAAAGAGGAATAGGGATTTTTTTTTTTTTTCGTTTTTCCATTTCATTATCTGCAATATGAAAGCAATAAACTGCTTACAATCATTGTAGTTGTGAACGTGATAATGTGTCATTTTCTCTAAAAATTATGATAAAATACCATTAGGGTCGCTGCCATTGTCCAACCATTGCGAATATATTCTGTAATTTAAGTTGAACGGACAAAGCTACGGGGAGAGAGAGAGAGAGAGAGAGAGAGAGAGAAAGAGAGAGAATGTTATATACAACCTACATTTTAAATTAATTAAAAACATGATTTACATTAACATTAATTTACATACGCCATAGAATTATTAACAAATGTTATGCATGACACTCATATGTCGCATATTATGTATCTTCATGTCCTTAATGGCATAATTTCACTCTAAATTTTTGATAGTCTTTTTTTTTGTTTTTGTTTTTTTTTTTTGTGCTCATATTACATATTTTATCTCCACCTATATGTACATATACATACACATGTATATGAAAACATTACGACATACACATTTTGCATAATTCATATATAAAATAATTATTACAAATAATTATAAAGTTTTTGTTACATTTATACATCAACATCAGCATCGACCTCTTCAAGCGTATGGACAGTTAAAGAATTATGGTAATAAAATAATACAAATTATTTATGCGTATCATCAAACTGTGTGTTTGCGTGTTAATATCCAAAGACTATGTACACGCATTCATATATTCATTAATTTATTTATTTATTCGTTCATTTTGCTCAAATGGAAAAAAGGTTCATTTGCCTTTTTCTATTTACGGTTTAAATGGACTGTAACTAAAGTAAAAAAAAAAAAAATAAACGGATAATAAACAAAAAATACGTCCAAAAATTGTGAGAACTATGTACACATATATACACATGTACGCACTACAGAGTAAAGCGGGCGAATGATGCATTATGAACGAACACAATGATGAAATTTTCATATTTATATTCTTGTGTCTATTGTGTGTAAATTCACAACGAATACAGGATCCCTTGCAAAGAGATGATGATTGCATTAGCATTTTTTTATTTATTATCTTAGATCAATATTTTTCAAAAACTCCTAGGAAGTAGAATGGCATTTGCAACCAAGGCATTACTATCAAAAGAGACTTTTCTTTCAAGAACTTCTGTACCACGACTTTGTTTATAAAGCATTATTAGAATTTTTTGTTATGTTTGTCGACTAATGAAAAGTAACAATAAGCTAAGTAAGCAATAAAAAAAAAATAAATAAATAAATAAACAAACAAATAATTACGTAAAATATTTGTTCCAATACATTATTGATTGATCGGAGGCAAATAACTTCAAGACAATGATCTCTAAGCATAATTCTTCAACCCTTGAATTGTATAGTGATGTAGATCTGCATCGTATCTTTATAATCTCATGTCTCTTTGTGTTGCAATCTTTGCAAAGTTTCCGAACGCGATTGGAGTCTTCAACAGCTTATTTCTTTATCCGGGGCAATTTTCATTGTTCGCCCGCTATCTACGTACAATTTCATTTCATTTTAACAATTAAAAATTCATGCGTTTAGTGGTAAGGACATATCTTTGTCACTGCTGCAAATTGCGGATGTAGTTAGGAGTTACTCTAAGACTTGATTTGATCGATACTTTTAGTCTTTAGGATTGAGTAAAGCGCTTTGTTTTTTTTTTTTTTTAACCTCAGCTACTCATTCAATGTTTTTTAGAGGTAGGTGAAGGCAAGCTGATATAGTGGATGCAAAAATCGGAGAAAAACGATATGGAGAAGAGAATGAAAAAAGCGAATAGAGTTTGTTTCTTAAGGATCAAACTGCTCGCAAAGGAATTGCATCAGTGAAACCTACGCTTTTGCTTTCGATCTTCTTTTTCTTAGTTAAGACGTATATTTTTAATAACTTTACTAACTTTTCGAAAAGGAAGCAAAAGAAAAGAACATAAGCTCTCGTAACTACATGTTTTTCATTGCATATTCAGTAAATATCGTCGAACTTCGTATACGTTACGATTCTGAATCAATTCCTTTCTCAAAACATTGGCACAAATTCCACATAACTTTCGACTCTTTGTTTGATAGATGTCCGAAAGATGAAACAACTGCTTATAATATATGCTGGAATTTTGCAACAGAACTATGCACACACGCAATACATTCTATTTTACATTGTTATCAGTGAGATACTAATTGTATTATATTCGCTTCTGTGAGGTATATTTTTTATTTTTAGTATTCAACAAGAGATTTTTTTTATCCAACAGCATGCAGTGAAATTATCGTAGATAACAAAGACACAACAAACATAGTGAAAAATCTTTACGAGCTTGACATGGTTTGTCTAAACACTGTTCACGAATCGGTCTATTCTTGGAGCCCTCATCGGCCCAATAATTCGAATATAGAAATCGCAAATGCAACATACATGCACTTATTCTAGTTTACAGTTTGAAAATAGGTGCAATTTGTGAACGCAGAAGAAAATCTCTTACCTCCCATTTCACGGCAGATTATACTACATATTACGACAAGTATTTATTTAGAATTTGTTGCAAGCGTTTTCCCGAATCATCTAAAAGCTTACGCGAGCGATGGCCTCCGTGCGATCAAGCAATAAATTACCCACACCTTACACAATTTTTACATTCACTTCAAGATTGGATCAAAGGGTTATAGACCTTTTTTGCTTATTTTTGATCGATCGACGCTGAAAGGAAATACAATTTTTTAAAAGCTTTAGTATACAAATAAAATGGGGATTTCGTGCGGATATAAGATGTAGATAGCTTACGGGAAACCGAACATACCGACTTTTTCTCTTCTTTTCTTAAATCTCCGATTTTAAGTTTTTGCCTCTCTGTCCTTTTTTTAGATCGTACAGGTTTGCAAAGCTCTATTGAGCGGATTAGCTGTTGTTTTTCGATTGAAGCTAAAAGTTACATGATCTAATAAAAAACAGATTCAATGGTACATAATTCGACATTTTACAAACGAAGCGATAATTTTAGACTGATCACAATTTGTATCTGACAATTAATGTATTGTGAAATTTATACTAAAATTTTACCCAAGCTTGTGTACTTTGACGTACGTCATTTGCGTACTTGCGTATTTATTATACAGGCCTTGCATGTAATTTTTATTACACCCAACACTCTTTCGTTTTTATTATATCGGCTTTAAGCAGTTATGAAGATCTGCTAGGTTTATTTTTCTATCTTTATCCTCTGTAATCCTATTTGGGTTTGCATAGGATACGCCCAATGCTGGTCATTAAAAAAAGAAAAATAACTTTTAGGTCCAAGATGAATCCACAAACCGGGGTGTATCAAAAGATCTCGAGAATGTAATGAACAGTCAAATGAGGTGTAAAGTATAGTGGAGATACAAATATTTTCATCTTAAAGTTTCCCAGTTTATGCACACAGTGCTTTTTCTTTGCCCTCCCTTTCCTTTTAGGCCGTCGCTAGCACAAGACTAATGAACGTTGAATAAACAAAATGAAGAGATTCTTATGCTTGATTACGTAGTATAACGTAGTATGACTTGTCGCAAAGACCTAGGGCTTGTATTTACTAAAGCAGAATTTCCACGCGGCTATAAGGTGTACTTGAATGCAGATTTGCAGCCGCGAGCGAAGCTATAAATTTCACAAGCATCTTTCAGTTTACGAATACGTTAAGATTACCGCCGTGTTATTGTATGTAAACGTTTCGAGTAGCATTAGTAGTGCTCAAAAGAAATTACCCTTCATTGTACTTTTCCATGACGATAGGTTGTGAGTATATGAAGATTTTCAGTGTCTTCACGACTTAGTTCAACTAGTTGTAAATTTCAGATGCAACTTCCAACCTTCCACGAACCTGTTAGGGCCAGTACACTTTACCAAGCGTATAAGATGAAATTGTGATTTTTATTGACAACTACAGGTAAAAATTCAGAAGAATGATAAAGCATTTACTCAGGGGAAGCTTTATCGGTAGTTACGTCTTTTTCTCCCATTTTCAAGGTAATTTGCGGAAATTATGCCAGCAAAGATGTTCTCCTTTTACCCGCAAGCATTCATTATATTGTCCTTTTTAGCTCATCGAGGCAAACAAGTAGCAACCGGAAGGAGCCAAGTTTGGTCAATTACTGTGGTGGACTATCACTTGCTTCCAACGTATTCTGAACCGACTTTTCCGTCCATGATAAATCAATCACATCCTGGTGAAAAGTTCCAATTCACTACTTGCTATCCGTAGCAATAGGTATTTGCGTTTCATCAGCTTTCAACAGCTTAGTGCAAACAGCACCTGTCTGCTTTCATCAAACGTAGAGTACAATTTGGTTGTCAAAACGATTCGTTCTTGAGATCAATGTAGACCGTGCGAAAGTGTTCTTTCTGTGACTCTCTGCATTTGGGATTTAAATAAAAAAAAAAATCCGTTTTTCATATCCGTCAAAGAAATGAGGGAACAATGACTTTCTTTTGTGTCTTCTCTTTAGTTGGCATAAACTTTGACATCTCGAAACTCTCGAAACTCTCCCTGTTCAAAATAATACTACACAAGTAGTTTTAAATTAATTATTAATACGTCTTTGGTATTTGTGGGTGGCACAACAAAATGCCCTATACGTTGAATCTTTACACCGCACACTCCATCTGTCTGATATGAGGGTTTGATTGCTTGTGCATTGACTTGATTAAATCATTTCAGAATTTAAATTTATATGAGAGGCGTGTTATACGTGCGTTTTTCGGAAAAATCTTTGTTGCTTTCTCTTGAATGTTGCAAACGCTCTGGTAAAACTAATTGACCGCAATTATCTAATAGTAGATATGTTTTATACATATTTATATAGGTCACGGTCAGTTTGCGAGTGGACAAGAGTGAAGTAAAATGTTAATTAATTGTATTTTGTGAAATGTTAATTAATTGTATTTTTGTATATGCAAAGCTCAACAACTGCAAAATAAAAAAACCCTAAGAGACTAACGCAATTTAAAAGAATAAAAATAAATATAAATATAAATTACAAGTGCTCTCTGCATTGCTGGCGTTTTCAGAGAAATTTTATATATAATCTCTAAAAGTGTTTTCTAATACAATTACACTTATTACGATTATTGCATGTTTTAAAACTTTCTCAAGACCAGCTCTTTCCGATCTTCAAAAAGTTGCTTCTTTTTCATTTTTGTATTAATTAAATGCTTCTTTAGCTTTAGCCATATTATCTTTTGTTTACATTAGAGATTAAAAAAAAGAATTGCGTAGCAGACTACAGTACACTCTCGTTGCAGCTCTCGTTTGAGAAAATACACTTTCTTGATATGATGTTTCTTGGATGAAATTGTTGCACTTTCCTAACACTTTATGATATATTTTTCGATACTATATTATCTCTAAACCAGTACGTTTGGTCAAGTAAACATTTTTCATTATCTAGTGGCTATTCTCCCTTTTCTTTTTGGATATTCATCATTGGAAGATGAGGGATCATTTTGGCAAAACATTTGCAGCGCGCGGAAGTAAACTTCAGAGACTCCAAAAGTGCATAGTCTTCATCAGCATCAAAGTCTGAATCAACTTAAGCGCGTCCGTCCGTGTGTCCATCTCTGTTGTGAATGTTTTCCTCGCCTAAAAAATAAAGCAATCGACTTCAAATTATCCACACAAGTTAGTATTGAAAAAGGGCCAAATCGGTCGAAGGATACGCCTACATTACTAAGTAAAGTCCCTGTTTTTCGAAAGGAATAAAATATTTGTTTTTTGCTCATTACTCATAAACTACTGCAGATAAATGTAGAAAAATTTAAGCATATATTCTATGGGCAGTGCTGTCGTACCTTTACAAAAATGGAAAAAATCGCCAATGACTAATCAACATTATAGTGCGTCATAATTTCATTTTGTTTTCGAACCTTTCTAACGCCCAGAAATAAACTTCAAAAACTGTATAAATTATATAAGGCCAGTTTCAAAATCGGAAAAGTCATAAACCTGTCCGCACGTTCATCGTTCCTTCTGAGCAACTGTACTATCTGTGGTAAACATTACCCCGTTTGCAAAAATGTTAATTTTGCCTACACACTTGCAAAAGAATTTAAAAATTAAAAAAAATTTTCAAAGGACATGCTTACAACACCCATACGCCTATGCAACAAAAACTGTGAACACCTTTGCTTTTCGCTTATTGCTCATAAATTACAGTCCATATACCATATACAATTCCTGTCGAAAAATAAAACTACACATTGTAGCTAAAGACACAAAAGTCGGTGTAATTTTTTTAATAAATTTTGTGGAACGACCCGCTGGGCAGCATAGTGTAACTATGTCTACTTTGTAAGAAAGTATAATTTTTAATATTTTGTGAGAAAACGCACAGTCTTAGTAGACAAACAAATGTCGTAGGGCTTTCACTGGGCGGCCTTGCCCAACTGCGTTTTTTTTTTTGTTTTCGTGTGAACAACTGAGAAAAAGAAAATGTTTAGAGGGTATCCAAGATGCGCTGCGAGACGAATGCAACTTTCTTATTTATTGAACGCATCTCGACATTTTACGATATGTCATCATTTATCAGTAATGGGCACTAAAAGCTATTTGCAACTTGAAGTTAACACCAACATATCTGGCAGTGAAAAGGAAAATGTAATTAATCACAACATACGACTTTCAATCAATCAACCAATTTACGGCTACTTTAATAGTATAAGCATGACAAGCATAGAAATCTGAGGAATGTTGTTTTCAAGTTATTTTTATTTATTTTTAGAACAACATATATCCTTCCTCTCATTCTCCGATGTCTTAAAGTTTTTTGGATATCATAATATTTGCTGTATATTCATTATCAGGATACAAATGAATTTCCCTTTAAAACATATATGTATCTAGATATATATGCGGATTATTTTTCCTTTCGAAAATATTTATTTTCTTGAAGTCAACGCATTAAGTAATAGTAAGCTTTAGCAACCCTGCAGTGATGTCTGATGCTCTTATCAATTCATAAGCATAAATATACATTAACATAATGTGAATGACTATGAGGCTATGGGGTTACTTCGATGAGGACAAACGTGATTTTGCTGAAGTTCTCTTACAATACTAATATTGCTTGATATCAATAATGATTATCAGCATCATTAAATAAATAATTTCATATACAAGTGGAAGGAAAAATACCAAATACCATCACCATCACCCATCACTGTCATCATCATCATCATCATCATCATCATTTTATTGGTCTGCACGCTGAAATAATCTAAATTTAGACCGAAAGTAACAATGAAAAGATTGCTCTGAAGGTCATCAATGCAATGTTTCGAAAATGGAGTGTTATACAAGTCGTTTAATAGTTGACTGGAATAGTAGTCGTCGGCAATATACATATATAGCCATGCTGTTAGTTTCAATTTTAACTCCAACATTGTATTGTTTTTGCTGGTGTTGTTGTTATTGTTGGAACATAATTTCATAAAATTAAAAGGGCTTTAACTATTATTTTTATAGAGCAATCTTTACACAAATCATTCTTTCATTATCAGGTTCATTAACGTGAGTACATACCCAACACATACGTTACGCTAGTTACATTGATCACTTATGCAGATAATTAAAATGAGCACTTTATTCAACTTTATTTACAAAATACGTTTAACTTCATTAAGAGAATATACGGGATAAACTTTTACGTTGTTTATGTTGCTTTTTAAGTGCAATCATCGATGCAATTAATAGTTTATTTATTTTTTATGTAGCAAATTAAAATAAATTGTGAGTAAAAAAAAAACAAACAAAAACAATAATTTCTACCTTCTTACCATACAAAACGGTGTAGCAGTTGTCCGGTTTACTGCACCGCCTATTTTGAGAAGGAAAGCAACATCAATGAAAGACTTTAAATAAAACAAAGGAAACTTTGCTCTGATGGTCACTATACAGTAAACTGGTCTGAATTCCTTTTGGGCTCGCAAAATATTTGCGCAAAACATTCCCAAATATGTTTTTACACACAGATCATATCCTGTTGACGAAAATAAGTCGAAATTGTGTGAATGTTCTTTTAGGCGGAGCATGTTAATGTTTTCTCACAATCGACTAAATCTATGCAGAAAAATGCACTTAAGATTTCAATCTTTCATGACTTTTGGTAGAAGTTACGCATACATCGAAGTCACAGCGATTTCCCTCAATACTGTGGAGATGTAATAATCGAAAATGGGAAAAAAATAAGTTCTTCGACATAATCAATAGTCGGGATAAGAACATAATATTATAAGAAGATAAAAGTACAGAAAGACAACAGGACTTTTGGATAGATTTTTAGATGGACTTGTGGAAAATGATAGAAAATAATGGAAAATAGGAAAATTAATATAAGGGAATAAATACAATGTGTAAAGGAATCAAAGAGTTTTTAGGGCCAGACGATCTTTACAGAAGTAAAGTTAACTGAAGCCCTAACTACTAACTTAGGACATCGAGGGAAAAGGCTGTTTTGATAAAATTGGTTTGAAAAATTTAATTAGAAAATCCAAGATATCATCTTAGGTACTGACTGAACTTAATATAGTAAACTGTCGGTTACCTCAGTGCCAATACCCTTTATTATCATTTTTAAAGAATCCATTGATGGAACTTAAGTTTTTTTTTTACTGAAAAAGTCCAATACGCTTTTGTAATTATCGATGCATAAGAATTGAAAAATGTGGATTCGTTCATAGATTTACGAAAAATGACGTTTTCATATGGACATTAAGCGTTCTTTAAGTAAAGCAAGGTTAGCGCTTAGTTTTATTACACCGTGACCCAAAAAACTTGACGACGCCTCTCCTTGAGTATGTCTCTTCTTCCTGTAAGTGCTATGTAAATTCAATAGATGGGTGCTGTTCTTTGCCTTTAAGAATTTTCTTTGGAGCTTGCTTGCTTTGCTTTCTTGAGAAAAATAGATGATAGATGACAGATGATGTTTTTAATCAAGTTAATAAATGTTGTTGTCGACTCGCCGACATAAGTTGACGAGATAAAGTTCAATGTCCCGAACCGTTTTTCAAGGAACTTTATTTTCACAAAACTTAGTCATCGTACATATAATTACTAGCTTTTCAATTCGTTTAGAGTGCTTTCGAAATATCTAAATGACGTCTACTCATTTAAACTCAATATCGGATTCTTTAAATTTTATCAAACCAACTCTCCGCAAGCTCAAGTGCTTGTAACGTTCACCTCTACGATGCAGTTGTTAGTTGTTCCTTCATAGCTCTGCTCTCGTCTATGTACCCATTTATTGTTGTCGAAAAAGTGAATAGAGAATGTGAAAACCTGACAAACACATATTTATTCGAATTTCCCAAATTGTAAAAAGAGGGCGAAGTGCTCCTTAGACGTAATCACAGCAGCTAGAAAACTATTTTGCGCTATTTCGAATACATCATACACATACACCTGTGAAATATTGCGAATATGTTTTCGGCCATTTACAGAAACCGACATAAAATTGAATATTGATTACACTTAATTCTCTTTTTATACGATAGATACGTTCCCGAAAAATACGTGTAAAAAAAATTCGGGTAAAAAGAGAATTAGGTGTAAACAATATTAAAAAGTTCTTGTTAGAGTTCACTTAATTTATTTCGTGCTTACACATTTTAATTCATTAAATATTTTATAAAAAATCACTTCTACTTTGGCAAAAAGGAATTATATCTGAAATTCATAAATATAAAACAAAATAATTCGTGTAAAAAAAGAATTTTTTTTCTTTTGAACACGTGTTAAATCAAATTCCTGTAAAAAGAGGATTGGGTGTATGTACGTTGTAACATTGTGTGTAAAAAGAATCCCTGGCAGACCATTAAACTTACAATCCATTAATCGTAAGCTAAATGATTTTCTACGTGCAACAGGTATTCGACACTTCTTAACCGGTTAAATAATTTGAAAATAATGAAACTTTAGACTCTTACATTTCAAGATATCAATATTAGTGTCGTCAAAATAGCCGACTGATTAAGTTGTAAGTTGTAATCAAGTTATCTATAAAGGTCTTTTCATAGACTCTATTTCTGCTTTTTACTTGTTCCATACCACAGATTTGTTTAACTTCCATATGCTGCTACGCATACCAGGTTAAGTGTTTGAAAATGAATTTAAATCTAATAAAGCTAAAGAATTTTGTTCATTAACTCTTAACCTAATTATATTAAAGATTAATCGCAGCAAACCAGACAAGTTTTCAAGAAAGCTTTTATCTTATAGTTAAAAGTTAGCTGCTGCAGATATCTAATCAATCTTAGACATCATTTAATTCGAAATTTTGTGGGTACAAAAAAAAATTCAATGCCGTTGACCCTGCATATGCTTCGAACTATAATTAATTGATAAAAAAAAAATTGTTTATTTGTCTACTGTTTCGATTTTTATTGAAATGTAGCGAATATTTTAGATAATGGGATCTCTGACAAGAAGAAAAACTTTAATCCATTACCAGTTGGCACAAGAATCAATTCAAATTCCAAGTCATATCTTAGGATATGAAAAATGAAAATCAGGCAAACTTATAACAAAATTTGCTCGCAGAAATAAAAAAACAACGTTTCATGTAAAGTCATCTGAATTTATCGCAAAAATTGCTGACGTGAAACAATGAAAATCCATACAAACTTCAATAACAATTAACATTATTAGCAAATAATTACGAAAGGTTAGACAAAGCAAATGAAATGAAACAAAACAAAAGAAATGAAAGAAATTTTAAATGTATTTCGTATTTAATGATCTAAGTTTTAAATCTATTTCTTAAGCGAATGATTGTTTGTTTTTTATGCAACATCTACTTAACGGTTTACAATGGTAAGACAAATAAATAAACAACATAAAAACAACATGAAATTAAATTAATTAACTCTTTAAAAGAGATTACTTATGCATATGATACCATACCGTACCGGGCCGGTGTATCAACAAAATATAGGTCAACTTTTAAAAAAAAAAATTATGATCAAAAGATTTAAAAAAAAAATATTCTATAAATATAAAAGAAAGCGATTACGAAAATGCTTGCAGGAGAGAAATTCACTAAATTTTATAAATTCTTTTTTGTAGTGAAAGTTTCACTCTTCTTCTTGTAATCCAAAAGAATATACTCTATAGACTCCCAAAGCGCGAAAGCTTAGCTCAACGCAAAGGAAAGACCAATAAATCTTGACCTTGCAATATTGGACCGATGTACCTTTCTTCCTGTCTTCTAAATTGTATTGAAATGACCAGCATTTTTATGACTTTAAAAAAATATATATAACGTATGGACGTACTAAGGGATATAACCAGTAAGAAAAAGTTAGTTTATTGAACGTTGAATGAATCTGTCAGAACTCTGATATAAGCAGGGAACGGACTAATAGACAGACGAATAAATAGGGGAGACATCAGATGTAGATGTACAGCCGAGCATTGTAACCCGTCACTAGTGAATAAAGGAAACCATATGTTTCTCTTTTATCGGTTTTGCAACTTCGCCTCAAATATCGTCGTCCGGGGCAACAGCCACAAGTTTGTTATAAAACAGGACCATGAAAGCCGGAAACCACAAACAAAAAAATGCCTTGTGACGTGTGATGAATAAATGACTAGATAAATAGCCAGATGGGTAAAAGGGCGAGAGGGCGGGAAAAGATTGGAATGGGTATGCATGGGCTAGCGTCTGGGAATACACGGAGAGACAGATTATCGAATAGATAGGAATAGATATGCATGGGCTAGCGTCTGGGAATACACGGAGAGACAGATTATCGAATAGATTAATGGTCAAATAGATGAGCAGCAGATCAGTTTCTTAAAAGACCAGTCGCTTACTAATAAAAGGCATAGGTAAGTTAGGATGTCTTATAGGTGCTTTGAGGCTTTACAAAAGCGAACAAACAAAATCACAGATATGCTCATTAATCAGACCCCACACAGCACATCTTTTCTCCTGCATGCTATCATCTCTTTGCACAAGTACCTGAGCTTACTCTTAGTCATTACTAAAAGCATTTCGCTTTAATTCTTCTTAGCGCCAACATAGTTGTGAAAAATATTTATTACTCTTCGTTACACAATAGTTTCAAGTCGCCTGAAATATCCTATTGGTCAGAGTATACGTACAGTATGCAAATAGCATCATAATAAAATGTCAAAAACTTAATTCATAAAACTATCATATGCGAAACTCAATAAATGTATTGGCCTTAGCTTTCTTTACATGTTTCGATTAAAATGTAAATTCTTAAGCAATTCCTTACATGTTTTTTTTTGATGTAAACTAAAGCTATCATAACTGTCATCTTAATAAATATATACTCCATTAATATTGATATTCTATAATAATAATATTTAAACATAAACACTTGTATCTATCTAAAACCCATCATCGACTGATTGGTTTGTTCTAATCCCCACAAAATACATTAAATGTGACATTCACGACAATAGACGACAGGAGAGAGACATATTAACGCCATAATATTCAAACATGGGACACAATGGCTGTCATCTAACGCATATAAACGATTGAAAAGTGATAATATAAGCAAATGTTATATATATGTATGTCTATATGTACAGCTAATAATTCATTATTAATAAAATACTGTTTGGTATAAGTAAGTAAGCAAACGACAAACGGAAACAAATCTATACAAATACGATGAGAACCAAGCCAGATGAGACACATCTTACAAAATTACATATAAAAATACAAAACAAAGAAAAAACAAAAAAAAGGGCCATAGAAACTAGACATGATGCTAAGGATAATGATGATAGCGACGCTTCTTATAATAAACATGTTATAATGATGCTTATGATGCTATTGCCAATTGAAATTATACGTATGAATTCAGGAAGAAGAAGAAGAGATCAAAGCTAAGGTTCTTTGGCTGGATTTTTCCGTACATTTTTGGCTTTCATCTTCATATTCGTTTTCATACTAAACAATACTATTCACTTTAGTGGTGCGACAGAGTCTCCGATATAATACATTATTTTACTTATGTCGTTTTGTTATGAAAATCACGTACACTCATAAATAACCGAAAGAAAAAAAATAATAATGCTTCTGTCCTGTATATACGATACTGCCAGGGTATTGGTGCTTTGGTGTTTTGCTACAACTGCTGTTTACCACTTCACCTGCTAATGTTGGGCTCGTTTTCTTCGTACCTATACATGGTAAAGGTATATAGTATGCGAAGCCTTTGCTGCTTTTCAACACCATGACTATAGAACATATTTACATCAATATGTTCCAATCGTTACCGAGTTACTCTACAATGAGTTCAACGAGATTAAATATGCAGATTGGTTAACATTACAATATACAAACATATATATAGTGTAAATGTATATGTCTTCACTCATACACGTATGTAAAAGTATCCTTTTCTATACATGTCCTCTGACGTAGATGTATGTATGTATGTATGTGTGTATGTGTGTGAAGAAAAATAAGCAAAAATTTCGAAACTGAAAATCTTGCTTAGTTCGTAAGCGTTTACCACGTGTTTAGTATTTACTTATAAAGTACCAAAGGAACCACTTAGAGAGCGTGTCGTACTCAATAACATTTGCAAAAGTCATATATTCTTTTAGAGAGACTTTAAAAGCCATTTTATTAAGCCTGTCAACTTTTAGGCAATTGATAAATTTAATTTTACATTCACCGCCACTCTTTGTGGGCTTCGAAGGCATTAACAACAACATTGTGTCATGGTGTTCTTTTTCCACGATTTTATTTTTGTTGAATATTGAACAACACTTCTTTTAAATGCTTCACGTTTGATGTCATATGGCATGTAAACGTATTTGCAAATTGATGTAAAATACATTTTATACATTACGTGCTGATTAATATGTCTTTGAAAGTCTGCCTAAAGTGCTTATAGCCTTAAAAAGCGAAAATGTGTTAAATTTTTCAATGTCAATTCAAGGCGTTTTTTTTCAAATTTTTATAAGACGAACTTATTTTTTGAAAAGCATTTCCTTGACGATCTTACAAAAAGGGACATTCCAGCCCATAGCCTACATAGAAAATCGCACGGACAGAACAACGACCAGAGATAAAATAGACTAGATAGACAATAACCGGACGGACACAAACAGAAACATATGTTTTCTCTTTTTTAGCGGCCGGATAGAGGAGATGTCCCCTTTGCGTTTAAGCTCGATGGCAGTCTAGAAGATTTACGAGTAGAGGGAGGGAAAAGCGGGAAGTAGTATTGACTTTTAAGATGAGAGTGGAAAAGCAGGGAACAATGGGGAAGATCAATTCTGATCCCCTAGGCGAGCAGTGCGATTGAAGAGCAATGCTGGCACCTTTGTGCATATGCAAGAGCAAGAAGCTGTTGATGTCGCTAATCGTCAAATGACTGAATCGAAAATTATGATGCCTGCCAAGAGACCACTGCATCCTTCCTCGCTACTTTTCCTAAATGAAAATCTTGTATATTAGAAGATTACATGCCACAGCTTCAATTTTTTACAGAGTTAGATATTTGTGGACTTTCTTTAATGCTTCGGTTTTGGCATATTTTTGCGGGTATTTTTATTCTTTCATCTAACAAACTTTGACCGGCAATCAATTGGTGTCTGATAGTATTTATGTTTGTTTCTCTTTCATTTTATTTATTTAAGTTATGGCATTAGAATGTATTTAGAGTCAATAAAATTATTTAAATTTCATTTCATTAATATTTTATTTTTTATATGCTAATCGTTATGCTTTATTGATGTTTCTTTTACTTATTTACATTCTAATCGCTGTTTTAATAACGTTTGTCTTTCTTTTTTTTTTTGGCAATTAGCATTTTAAAAATATTATTAAAAAGCTATCGATTAATAAAAGCAATTCAGAAACGTCAACAAGCGAACGTTTGCAAATAACAAAGAAATTTTGAAAAAAAATTTGATGCGATCGTTTAAGTAGCTACCCAAAAGAACTTATACGAGTATAAGGTGGAAAGAAGGGAGCAGCGTAAAATATTATATGAATTTTGTTAAGAGTTTTAGATGATACGGAAGTACGAAGCATTGATTTTTTAGTACATATTGGCGACCCTATGAGGTAAATATATTCATGTTCTATATATGATTACGATCGAGTTGACTCCTAGTTTCTTCTACCTACTTAGTCTACTTGGGAACCTATTTAATTTCTCCTAGTTTCACCTTCCGTATAAATCTGGTGCTTTTCCGTTAACGATTTTCCCTTCATCAACACTTTGATCCTACGATTCTAATCGCGTCATCACTCTTCTTGATCTGCGTACGGTCACGTTTATATTTTTATTCGCTTCTATATTCTTCTGCATTCTTCCGCCTCTCCTGTTCGCCTACTCCTTTCCCTCCTCTTATTTTGCCGCCTCCTATTTAATTATCTCGCACCTCTTCGCTTTCCGTTGAGCTCCATACAGATATCTTTCGTTCGCTTCTCTATAATTCTATTTGCTTCAAGTTTGCTTGCTTCCCTTAGGTTATGTTTCCTTGGATCTTCTCGAAGTTTCTTTTATCTTTCAATTATCTTTCACTCGCTCGCTTCTCTCCTCCTTCTTTTTTTTTTGCATTCGTTAACTTATCTTATGTTGTTTTCTCACCTGCTCGTGTAATGCAAATCTACCTACACAACCCTGTGGTTCTTTAACAACAAAACTGTCCATGACGATCTGGATTTTCCCGTTTGTTGAAAATCTAACTTATCGGTTTTCTTCAAAATATCTTAAGTATACTAAGCAATCACGTGAATCCCTTGGCGATAGCTCTTCTATAAGGAGATTGAAAATCCTAAGTCTTCTATTTAGAAATTAATTTATTTTCGTTACTTTAATTATTTTAAATTACTTTCCAAGTTCACATAATTTGTGTTTATTTATTTAAACATCACGTTGTTATATTGTTCCCAGTTAAAAGTATGTGAAAACAATAAAACAAAAGAACGGTGAAGATTTGCAACGCATTTCTTTAAGCGAGATGTTTAAAGCAAAATAATGGCTAATAGGGCGATTTGCCCAATTATAGCATTTTAATTTTTTCATATATGAAAATTAACACTCACTCTTCAAATCCATTATTCCATAAACTATTATTGTTGTAAAACAAAGAAAAAGTGTTTTGGCATCAGTACCCAAAGCTTTACCGTAACTTAAGCTTTCATTACGCAATTCATTCTCTTAGGGAAAACAGAAGCAAGAGAAAAAGCAATTTAATCTCTTCCAGGTCTTAGTAGATTCTATACAGACGATCTGCGGCAATGATCTCCAAATCTGAGATGGGATCTGCAGGCACAAAGCAAGGCTTTATTTCGATTTGGGTTCATCACAATGCTGTTGTGTAACAACATAACAATCTTTACGCTGTGTATATAAAACTGGCTTTATTCCATGTAAATATATTTGGAAAACAAATAACAGACAAAAGAGCAGATGAGTTTATAAACATATCAAACCGAATCAAAATACTACCCTCAGCCCTCGTTTCCTCACAACCTTGGTTCTTCCCAAGTATAACCTTATTGTTGGAATGTACTTGTTACGCTATTACTTCCCCTATTATTAACCTAATATCGTGTATTCATGTGTTTCATGTCTTACTATACGTTACGTCTTTTGTTTTTTATTTTGAATGAATATGTTTTCCTGAATGTTTGACTTTGCTTACAAAATCTTTTCTATCCAACATAGTGCCTCTTTCATTGTTTAGTTATCGTGGCCTTTCCTAAAATTCATTTTTCCTATTCATTTTGCTATTTCATCCCCAGTTAACCTATGTATTTTCTCACGCATTTAATACCTTCCTTAGCCCTATGCCAGTATACCTCCTTCGTAGTTAACCTTAATGGTAAAAGTATTTTTCGTATCTCTTCGCAAAAAAAGTGACTCTTAAGGAAATCATATTCACTTGAGAGAGCTACTTTGCTAACTACCATCACAACAAAGAGAATCTGCTAAGCATGTGGTATGTGAGGGTATCGTCTAACTTGAAGCCTGGCTGGAATTAATAACTTAATTTCAGCACCATGAGCTTTAAGGGCATTAGATGGACGCACAAGTAGACAGACACGAATGCGGACAGAGAAATCTTAGGTGCTAGTTTCCGAGTCTTGCATAGGAAACGGGAAAACGCTACCAAACTCTACATACCTTCATCATACTCTGATAGTTGGTATAAAAAAGCAATTCGCACATATGTAGTGTTACCACCGCTACCGGTCTAACGATAATTTTTGTGTCCCCCTATGTTTTTATGGACGCTAGTATAATAGCCGACGGAAGTGAGCAGAACCGCAGCAAAACTACCGCCTAGTCGAGTAAATAGGATTCGCGCCTACTCTGTCGATATTCGCACGTTCAGCTCTCAGTACCGGTTGACCGTACTAGCTTGGTCGTGGCCATGGTGACTGCTCAGTCAATGACGGCACAACATTTACTATTTAGGCATATCAGGCTAGGCACTGCGACCACTACCAATCACTTTCTCTTTTCGTGTTACATGCATGAGGTCATATAAAAAAAAAAAAAAAAATTGCATAAAAATGTCCTTTCCATAAAAAGTTATTTCTGTTTGTTTATCATATCACGCTTCACGTTTCTAAATCGCTCGTTTGCGGGTGCAAAGGTAGAATTAATTGCCAGTAGACTGAATTACTAAGAAGAAAACGAATATTGCACTCAATGAAGCCTTTCCCGTCAACATAAGGCCTTAAAAGAATTCTAACGTACTCACCGTTTATATAGCTGCAATTAATATATATACACACGCACATATACATATATTTCATACACATTACTAGGAAGAAAATGAATATTGCACTTAATTAAGCCTTTGCCGTCAAGATACAGCTTTAGAGGAATTCTAACTCACTCACCATTTATATAGCTACAATTAATATACGCACACACGCACATATATATATAAATATTCCTTTTCTTGACCTATCCAGGAAGTAAGAATCAATTCGGCGAATTCAAGCACTTTGCTAACCAAATGTAACTAAAATTTGATTATTTACGAGCACAGAAAGACAATTCCGTTTAAGTAAATAAAACATATGCAAAAAGAGATAAGAAAAAACTTCGATATGTTGTCCGTAAATTTCGTTTGCGATCAAAACGTTTAGATAAAACTTGATTGAGTTACCTTTAAGGCAAAATGGAATGAAAACATTTCAACATTTCGGCAAAGCTTGAAAATCTTTTACAATAATAATAATAATTTTATTGTCCGGTCAAGTTAAGTTTTGTATAAAAAAAAAAAAACCGACAACAGACAGAATATTCATTAAAGATATGAAACGCCTGCATAAAAGCAAATAAAAGCAAATTTATATACATGTACCTGTAAACGCTCCTACTTATATAGGTTACATAGGCATCATTAAAAGCAAAAGCAAACAAGAAAAGAAAACAAAAGCAAAAGCAAAAAACAAAATAAAAAAAAAGTAAAAAAGAAAACTGATTCACCCTTCATTGCTGCCCGTAGAATAACAATGAATTTGCGATATACGTATAAGCAACGAAAAATTGAAAGAAACCCATAACTTAACACCTCTCAGAAAGAAAACAAAAATCCAAACAAATTTAAGCCATTTAACAAATTGAGTAAAAAAGGCCAAAACAAAAACAAAAAAATAAATAAATATATAAACAAAAGAGAATCGGGTCTCTTTTTAAAGAGCAAACTCCTAACCAGACAAGTGAAATAATTTTTTAAGGAATTTTTTTTTTACAACCAAAATCGTATTGAAAGAATTCAAAAACAAAAAAAAAAACAAGAGAACAGTGTGTATTATATATATACATACACAAAACAAAGAAGCCGGCTATAAATTCAGATACCAAAATTGGTCGACAGCAGAAACAAGAGTAGAAGAGCAGTAAAACAGTTATTAAAAGGTAGAGGCGATCATGTACAAGATCTCAAGTCTACGTGAGTTTTGCAGATGAGCTTCTTGGTCTTTACTTTTATGCTGAACTATTTATAAACACACAACGTCCATACAAATATATGGGTAAACTTTCCTTATAGCAAAAGCTCTTATGCCTTAGCTTCTTGTCTAGATACATGCACATAGAAGAGAAGTATTATGAACGACAAAGCGAAGCATTTTCTTGCTCATTTTTACGGAATTCCGCAAAAGTTATTTTACAATATATATGTGTGCACACATACGTAAATAAATATATGATCGTCTCTATGCTTGATACGAATAAATTCTGAGAGTGAAGAACAGCATACATAATAAACTAGACTCTATTATAGATGTTCTAGCCCTTTGACCAAAACTAAGTTAACAAAGCAAAACGTCATAGGAAAGCTTGACTCAACTGCCGTATCGGTAGATTGCGTTACAAATGCTGCTGCTTAAAGACGAAAACAATTCCAATTTTGTTTTTTTTTTCTTCTTCTTCTTTTATTTTATTTTTTTGTTTTTTTTTTTTGCACGCAGGGCTTTTTAAGTGTATTGAGCAAGTGAGTGAGGAACTGAGTATCGCTATACCATACACACAACATACAGCAGCACACACAACAATTATCATTAACATCATCATCGACATTAACGTTATACGCGCTTACAGTTTAGAATCAGAATCAACCAAACGAGGGTATATAAGAATCTGCGAACAAGGGCTTTCAGTTAATACGCCAAACATTAAACAATCGGTCGGGATTGTGCCAATACGCGCAAATGCTCTCTTAACGGCGCGAAATTCAAATTGAAAATATTTTCTAAAGAAAGTGGAAAGAATTTTATTTTTTTTTTTTCTTTTTCGTTTAAAAAAGAAAAATATTTTTTTTAAAAAATTATAAAAAAAAAAAAATATATATATATGTAAATATATTTTCATAAAAGTGGTTTGTGGAAAACGCTCTTTAAAGAAGTGCTATTGAAATAGTAATAATAATAAAAAGAAAAATTTATTAAATTTTTTATGAAAAAAAAAAAAGATTATTTCTAATTAATTTTTTCTTTATTTAAAAAAAAAAAAAATTATTTTATTTTATCTTAATTATCCCCGCTTGCATTGAAAAAACGGTGAGTTCTCTGTTGTGATTTAGTAGAATAATACTTCAATGGAAATCATTAATGAACACGTACTCAACGTAAACGTGTTGCTATTAAGTAAAAATTTGAAAAAAAAATGTAATTTCGCTTCAAATAAATCTGAAAAAAGTTTGCTACAATTTACTGCAGATGTTTATTTCATGAATGAACGAATGAATGCTTAAAGCATTGGAATAGATGTCCCTTTCTATTAACAACGATCGATTTTCAAGAGAATCCTATAGGTCGTTATATGGACAACACGAAGCTTTCTTTCATTAAAAGAATAATTTTTAGTTAACTGACAGAAAGAAAAACAACGCTGAACACGCTTTTATTGGAAGTTCTACGTAATCGACTTCTTCTCTTGAATAAAGTACGCCCTTGATGTTGTGAAATTCTGAAAAATAGATCTACAGGTGGGCATCTTCTTCATTCAACCTATAGATGCTGAAAGTCTTCCCCAATGGCTACTATTGATTGTCACTTCTGCCTAAAGCTGTTTATTATTATTATTAGAACTAATTTATAACCGTAAAGCCTTAAAGCACTAGCATCTAAAGCTGTCGACTATATTATGAACACTCTTTCGAGGTTGAGATTTTAACCCACGGGTCTTGAGTTGGTGGTTGAGATCCCTTGCATATTCAGCCACTCAGGTGGATAAAAAGCTATATCTGATTATTGAACACTCTTTCGAGGTTGACATTTTAACCCACGGCCCTTGAGTTGGTGGTTGAGATCCCTAGCATGCTCAGCCGCTCAGGTGGATAAAAAGCTATATCTGCAAGAAGCACAACTTTTAGGAAGATCTTGCCTTCTTCTTTATATCTTAAAATAGAATTGTACGGAAATCACGTTTTTCCCAAATCACCGTAAATGTTCACTTCCTTAAGGCCAGCCTCATAAGAAATCCCGTCCATTGTCGCACAATTCTCTAGCTTCTCAAAGAATGTATAGAACTTGAATGCATTTCATTAGGGGTTTGGCGTGTGCCAAAGTGTGCTTCATGAGTTTAAACCGCTAGGAGACAATGCAATAAAGAGAGACCATTAGATCAAATTACAATCTAAAATAAATTAAAAACGTTGATGCGGTTTTCAAGTTGTTTTTACTTCTTTGGAATAAAACTTTATTTATTCTAACTTAACCTTCTTGCTGCTGACTGCTTCTTAACCAAACTCAACGTAGTAGTGTTCCTTCCTAGTATTTCTCCAAATCTTAAAGGAATTTCCTAAGTGACCCAAGCTCTTAGTTCTTATTAAAATAGTTGTGCATAACTGTTCGGGGCGTACCTTTAAGCTACTACTCTTTAGCCCTTTAAGTCTACTCTTTAGAAACTCTTCTCTTAAGAATCACAAAAATAAATTCCGTTATTAGACAAGTTAACACAATTTAATCAGGACCCAACCCCAAGATTCTCTCTTTTCACGTCAAATAATAGTAGAGCTTACACTTCCTGCCTTGTAAAGGTTACGGTTTTATAAGAAACTTTATATACGATGGATATGTCAAGAAATTGTCCTATGGTAACCAAATCCATAAGAAGTCGTTATGTAGAAAATATGATGTATGTTTAATTATGATTGCCTTTAGGCCATTATATGTCAATGTGGACTGAGCTACTGACACTTTGCATATGCCTGTTTTTATTAAAAGACATCACCTTGATTCTCCCTTTTTCTCGACTTGTCACAGTTATAAAAATGAATTTTATTAATACGCCCACAATTAACGATCAAATTTTAATTCAAATTTATTCATAATTGAATGGAAAAAATGCTAACGTGTGTTAGAATGAAAGGGAAATAAAACATTGAACTAAAAAAAAAAAAAAAAAAAAAAAACAAGTGAAAGCCACGGCTTATCACTTCGAATTTCATATATCAACTTTTTAAAATAGGGCGTTAAATGGAAAGTGGCAGAAAAAGTCTGCACCGTACCACCCCAAACAATTTCCCCCCTTGATCCAAACCGTGTCGGTGTAACAAATTTCATCAAAGCATCTCAAAAACTTGCGAAACTTAAGGCGAACCCTAGAAAACAAAACGAACAGACGGACAGATAAGCTTCGATCGACCCAGAAAGTTTTTCTGAGTCGGTCAGCATAACAAAAGGTTGTCCATCTCTAATCGTCTGCATCATTCGCACAAACTTAATATACCCTTGACACACAAGTGATGAGTGGCATAACGATGCAGAGTTGATAGGTTGTTAAAAGACGGACGTCTGTTGACTCCAGTTGGGTGTAGAAATCAACTTTCCAAACACAGTTATACGGTAGAGTTAAAAAGCCCTCTTACAGGGTTTCCAAGCGCACTGCAAGTCGTTTATAAAGATGAAAGAAATCTTAAGCACCCATACCCATGGAAACGTTCACATACCTATAAACCAATTGTATGGAGTGCAACAACAATTATAAGAAATAAAATAAAATTTAAAATTAATTTTTTTAAACTTTAAAGTCGTCTTTCGGGTTAAACCACATTGTGCGCCTCATGAACTTTTATCCCAATGCTTTGTGGTTTCCCCTTCCATATAAGATTATCTAGTGAGCATCAAGTCATTTTTTCGATTAATCGTTTTTGTGGGGGAGAATTTTTCCCAAAAACAAATTTTCAAATTGACGCCATTTTTGTAAAACAATTTTTTAACAATTAGTTGAAAACTAAGTAGAATTTTTATCGTATTTTTAAAAATTTTTTAATTTTTTACCCCAACATTTTTCTAGCTACAAAATGCTGCAGCGCCTTCATTTTATTATAAAAAACCTGAAAAGATATGCTTTACGTCCCTTAACGCTCGTAATTTCATAAGTGAAAACCCAAAGAACGAAGGTGTAGTCGTTTTGTCAAAAATTTTGCAGCCTCTGACAGTAAACTTCAGAGACTCTATAAAGTCTGCATATTCTTTGTATCAAATTTCGAGCCAATCCAGGCATTTCCACTTCTCCTGTCCTTTGTAGAGATTCTGCGATCCTACAAATTTAGAAACCCATTTCAAATTTGGCGAAAACATTCGCAGGAAAATTGAATCTTTGTATTCTTGAAGATAAATTTTGACTTTACGATATTATGGATGGAAGTGGAAAAGATCGGCCAAACGTTTCCAATATTGAAGAGCTTGAAATTTAACTTTTTCCTTTTTTCATGACGTTTCCCTACGATAAAGTTGATAGTGGTATAGGAGAGTCGGCCACAGTCGTATTTAATTCTCGTACATGTTTTTATGTTAATATGGGAAAAAAGACAGTGCGTTTAGTGCACACGAGATGTTATTACCCCTTCATCGTTCGACTTCGTCTGTATTTAAATTACCTAGAGATATATCTTTGTATCTTTGTGCATAGCATATACATTCGTACGATGCATGAATACTTCATACACATGCAAACATACCAAAGATGCAAAATACCGCAAATACTAGAAATTTTTATTAAAACTGAAATTTAAGGTAAAATAATATTAATTGCATACCTTGCGTATTATCAGGCCGCATACATATGAAAGCAACGCCTTACATATTCCAGAAAAGAATTCACGTTATGCTGCCAGAATATTAAAACATTTCGAAATCGATATTGACACTTATTCAGCGTAAATATCCTGTCGTAAATTCTGTTATTCTGAAAATATAAAATATATGCATAAACAATTTCATAAATTAAATAAAAGCAAATGATAAATGCATGATTTTTTAGATGATACTAAGGAAAATAAACAAAACCAAAATAACGCAATAAAATAGAGGAGAAAAGCAACGAAACGAGCACCTTTTCTTAAAATATATAAGATTGGAAAACGTGTTGTACCGGTGTTCGAGAAGATATTTATAACAAGTAGGGAACGTACGATCAAATTTGGTTAACAATTCCCAACTCGATAAGATATATATAACAAATAGGAAACGTACGATCAAATTTGGTTAATAATTCCCAAAGATATCGTGTATAAGAGATCGTGACAGATAGGGCTTTCCATTCCATTGTATTTAAAAAGGTCTTTTACCGATGCTGGATAAGAGCACCTCCTCTTAAAATATACAAAACTGAAAAAGGTTTTTTACCAGTGCTCGATAAGATATGTATAACAAGTAGGGAACGTACGATCAAATTTGCTTAACAATTCCCAACTCGATAAGATATGTATAACAAGTAGGGAACGTACGATCAAATTTGCTTAACAATTCCCAACTCGATAAGATATGTATAACAAGAAGGGAACGTACGATCAAATTTGCTTACTAATTCCCAAAGATATCATGCTTAAGACATCGTGACAGATAGGGTTTTCCATTCCATTGTATTTAACAATTTTTTTATTATTAATTTTACAGCCAGTGTAGTTATCATATTTGTTAATTACTTAGATTTTATGTTCATTTTTCATTTTGCAGCGTAGTTGAAAGTTTTTACGACCAATTTACATATAAGACACAAATTCTCACGTTCCACGATTCCATATTATTTGATTACGCGATCTGCTGATTGTAGTACGAAATTATTTTATTATTAGTCAGTTTAAAATTAATTTTTAGCTTAGTATGGAAAATGAAAAAAACTAAGAACATCATGGCGTTTGCGCTTGCAACACCCCACAGTTATTCGCCTAAAAACATTTCCAAACAAGGCACTATATGGGAAGAGGTCTAAAAGTTTGCCTAAGAATACGTCAGTTTGTCAACGTCCATTAAAGTATCGAAAAAAGTGCGACCTGTGGTTTGAAAATAACAAACCAAACCAATCGGACGGACAGAATAGTTTAAATGTTGATCTGAATTTATTGATTGAATCGGTGTAACAAGAGGCGGATCTATCTATCTTGTGTTTAAAAAATATATTCAAAAATAGTAGTTCGGCGTTCTAAATGATTGTCAGGGCCTTATATCGGATGGGGCTCTCTTTTGAACCCTCTGCCAAGCAACCGTTTCTAGGGAAAGTAAATCTTGAAATGGTATAAAGGCCTAATTTTCAATATTTCTTGACAAAAATTTGGAACACATAGGTCTATTTTTTAGATCTCGCCATATATAGACACTCTCATGAAAAGCAAGCCCTTCTATGGCGACAAAGTCTAATTTGACATTTTTTATAGCACAAACAGCTGAAAAATAAGAAAATCTTTGAAAAGTAAGTTACGTTTGCCACAGTAGTTGATCTGTCTCTTATACACATCTAGATGTGTATAAGAGACAGGATATAGACAGTCTCATGAAAAGCAAGCCCTTCTATGGCGACAAAGTCTAATTTGACATTTTTTATAGCACAAACAGCTGAAAAATAAGAAAATCTTTGAAAAGTAAGTTACGTTTGCCACAGTAGTTGATGTATTGCCCATCCTGCAGTCTATAAAGTATGCCTTCACATAAAAATAATGGCATCATTTTTGGTCTCTTATGACTGTATTAAGCGAAATGGTTTAGGATACATAATAGACGACTTTGCCCTATTATAGCGTTCTCGTTTTTCATGCATTTTTCTTAGCAAGCATATCACAAATATTGGGTTTTTTTTTTCTTTGTTTTTATTATATCAGGAAACTGTCTTCTTTCCCCATTTCCAATAGAAATAAATAATTATTTCATATTTTTCAATGAAAAAAAAACCGCAAAAACCGTCTAGGAAATCAATTTAATTGAAAAATGTGTCAAACTCTTTAAAAAGTAAAGTGTATTTTGTTCGCTAGATTCGTTTAGATAAATTTCAATATAATCAGCTGTCACCTGTCTGTTGATTAGATAGAATTATTCTTTGTTTGAATGTACAAACGATGATAAACATTTTTTGTACGAAATTAAAAGTTCACGGTTAAGCCAACAAATACTTTTCATTAACAAGTAAAGACATTAGACAAAAGTGGATTTATTACGATCGACTAACTATAAGTAAAAAAATGTTATTTACACATTAGTGCATTATTTTTCATGCATTAGTATATAAAATGAAAACATTTTTATTTAGTTTTCATGAAATGAAAACATTTTTGTATCTGTTTTGTAAAGAAAGAAGAAGAATAACATATATCTGCATATATATATATATATATATATATATGTTGTTTCATTTTATTTGAAATATATCCACTTATGGATTCCTTCAATTGTTTGGCTTAAAGGTATATACTGGGACGTCCTTTCTTCCTTCTTCTTCTTTCACACCTTATCGTCAACATAAACATGTAGACGTCTTCGCCTCTTCGTCTAACTGGCCGTTCATATAACAATTCGCTCATTTACCAGATCTACCCGAGTTCGTTTTGCTGTCCAATCTTTAAAAAGTCTCACTTGCTTAAGTTTCGGATCTTCTAACTTTTTTTTTTCAGCTAACTGTTCATTCATCTAAATCTTTGTTTATTTAACTCAGAATATGTCTTAGTGGCTTAATTAGCTGTAATTATCCTTTTGCCGAAATCTCGGTTCGTCTAACTGTCCTTTTATTCAACTTTCACTTCATTTAACTGCCTTCGGAGCTATCTTTCCATTCATTTAACTCTCCGGTCGTCTAAATGTCCGTTCATGTAATTCTCGAATCTTTTAACTGGCTTTAAGTCTAACTGTCCACTTGTCTAACATTTGTTCCTTCTAATTGTCGACTCATGTAAATCTTTGCTTTTCTAAATGTCCTTTTAATTAACTGCTACTAATGTGTCTAACCATTCTATTTAAGCAGCCGTATGGCAGTTTAACATTCTACTTTTTCGCACGTTTGCCGATCCATCTACTCATACAACTACCTTTCAATTCCTCCCTGACTAAGCCCATCGATACAAGAATCCGTTCGTCTGCCTAATGATCTTTTTCACCATTTTATGTTTTGATCATAAAAAGCTATTTATTGCTCTATATATGATAGATAAAATCTATCTATCTCGCTCATTCCATCTAAGTTTCAATCAAATTTTCACAGCGTTATAGAAGGAAATCCTTTAACTGTGTACGAATGAAACAATGGGTATTCAAAATTCGCGTTTAAATGATTATAACTTAAGTTAGCGCGCGCTTGTGTTGATAGAATTTTATTTAACCGATAGATGGAATGCGTGAGTTCTTTTTCTCTTCATTTTTGCATAGTAATAATTTGGCAGACGTGCTTCGAATTGTAAGTGCATTGATAATATTCAATGAAATGCACAACGACGTGTTTCATTTGGTTTTGTATCGTCATCATCATCATCATCATCGTCATCATCATCATTATTAGGACTATCTATAAGGCTTCACTAACCCAAACGAAATAGATTGCGTGTACCATGCTGCACCTAACAGTAACAGTTGTTGGTTCGTTGTTTTGGTATTGAGTGCGTTTATCGTCTAACCATTTGGCTGACGTATAAAGTGTCAACTTTATCGGTTCACATTATCGATACATAAATGGTGGACAGCTACCGCCATTTCCTACTAACTAAGAACTTAACAAACCACATACACATACACACACAAACACAAACACACAGACGGATAAACACACACCATTTCTCTATTTATTATGCTGACTCTTGGCTCTGACTGATTGTTAAAATCAAACTATATCCACGTTTATTGAGTAGCACTTAATGGAAGAAAAATCATTGAGCGAAACTACATTTCAACAATAGTGTCAATTAAAGTTTACACGATTGTAAAATGTCGAAAGTACGTATTACGTATACCATCAACACTGTTGACTAAACGAAAGTGAGTAGCAGTAACTGACGACGATAATAATGATAATAACGATGATGATGATGATGATGATGATGGTGATGCGGACTATGATGACCAAACAACTCATATAGATATTTAGCTGAATAGTCTGACGAATTCTAGGTTCCGACTACTGTGGTTAGAGAGATTCTCATAAACGTAATTAAAAACCATTGAAAACATTGTTACCAGTGCAACGCAATCAGCCATAATCAATATTAACTTGATGCCAAAGGTTTATTAATGTTTGTCCGAGAAACTGTATTCGATGATTATTATTAAATATTTTATTTTCTTATTAACCATATATTTTTCTCTAGACATTGTTTACAAAGCTATTTATGTACTTTGTACTATGAATGAATTTTAATTTTTCTGTTATTTTAATTATTTAATTATCATTATTATTATTATATATTTGGCTACGAAGCACAATAACAACAAACGCTTCCACGTTTGTATAACGACCTTGTCATGTCTGGTGTCTTCTTGCTTTAGCAAATGAAAGAGAATCTCCTCATTATATGTATATGAGGAAGGGAACATATACATATATAAGTAGCTATGTATATATGTATCTATGTGCGTACATATTTATACATATATAAGAACACATACCCATATATATAGATATATGCGCAAATATCACATGTACTAGATGTATACAAATGAAACCGGAATTTTTGTGCTCATTTTACCGAAATGATAGAAAACAGTTCATGTTCAACGTATTGCTCATCGCTAGCTGTACATTTTGCCATCTGTCTGGAAATTTGTGAATGTCACGCCAAAAGAACTGTTGCCCTTTTAAGGCAAACCAGCCGTCGAGGTACTTGCGTGCATTTTATTAGCAAGTGAAGCTCAGTAAGTGCCTGTCTCCTCGATAGAAACAACCGGTAATCAGAAGATTTCGAGTTTGCGGAGTAGGCCGCAAAAGGCTAGTATTTCCCAGTTGAATGCTTCCAACGCGAACTGTTTTTGCTGTATGGATGGATAGACAGATATCATATAAACATAATCATGTGTTGCCTTTTTTTTAATACTTCACTCATTTTTTGAATACCGAACGTTTCAAATCGATTAGTTGTCGTTGGTAGCGTTTGGTATTAGGCGTTTTCACCAAAAACATTGGATGTGGATGGTACGTCAAGATCTATCCGTGAATTCTTAAGCTTGGACTTCTCAAAATAGATCTATTTTTTTCGGGATATGATACAAGAAATCTTTTAGATCGTTGCGGCAGAGAAGAAACGTCTGCGAATGCCCTCTATTTGGCACAAAATTCGGAATTTTTGTCATTAGAAAAAGTAGTTTATCTTGAGGCATCTGTTATTCGACTCGTGGAGTTAAAATCAACTAAAGATAATTTCCGGTTACTTATTTACATACCTAATATGTATGTTCATACGTATGTGTCAGTCTCGTTTATATTTATATATATGTGGTTTGACTTTCGAAAGTCATTTAAGGTTCTTTTTGTTTTTGCCTTTATTTCAATTACGAGTATGGTAAAGAATTTTAATTGGTTTTGTAGAGGAGCACATGCGTTATAATGCATTACTTTATTGTTTTATTGTTGAGAAATCACAGACAAATACTTGTTGTTACAATTTGAAGTTAATGATACATTAATAATTTCGCTTTTTAGGTTAAAAAAAAAAAAGGGGAAGAAGAAGACGAAGAAGAAGAACATGAAGAAGAAGAACATTTCTTCTTATTGTTTCTGAACGTAGTATTGTTATCATTTTTCTCCTTTCTATTTTCTCCTTCTCGTCTTTTTTTATCCATCACATGGACATCGAGTGTAATAGTAAGACATGTCCAGTTCTTTTTTTTTTCGTTCTTTTGAATAAAAGGGATTCATTTCAAGAGAACAAAACAGTCCTTTACTTAAAATATCCTTTACCGTCAATGTTATAGATTTTTTCTACTTTCCTTGCAAAATACGAATATCGCGCCATGAGGGCGATTCGTCTTTTAAGACTATTTACCCAAGTACTCATTCTTCGTATCATTATAAGAGTAGAACCGATGTTCAGGCGGTTAATGGTTTATGGGTGGGATTAAACTTAGTATTGGTAGGATTGATAGATAGACGGCTGCTGGAACTCAATCTCCGACGTTAACGGGTGCCCGGACTTTCATTGTTTTTTCAACATTTTTCTTTGCATACAGCAACAACAACAATAATAATACTTGGATCATTTGAACGGTTAAAAGTAGTGGTTTTGATGCCAATGACAAGAAAAAGTTTGGAGGAACAAAAGAAAAAAATGTCAAGACTTATTGGAGCAAAACTCAAAAACACAAAAAGTGATAATGACTGAAAATGCCATTACGGACCATTTTAAAATCGCGGTTTCATCACTTGCCAGGCAAAACAAAAAAGAATTTTCTATGGCATATTGTGACTTTCGAGTCATGGGCTGGTCCATCCATCGGCACCGAAGCGAAGTATTCATGACCATAAAAGTTTGCTGTGCATATCGTGAGATCAGCAAGGTGTAGGGTACTACGAGTTTGGCTAGCACACTGTCTTGAAATGCTGAAGAAGTATAGAAATGAGTCGATGATTGGTTCGCCGCGAAACCAATATCGATAGGGAAAATGTTTTGATTAATGTATTTTGTAGCTTTGAAGTGAAGAAATGATAAGAATATATGCAAGCAACTATATATATATAATTTTATATATAATTTTAACTTTATCTCTTAAGTTTAAATTTAACTTGCGGAAAAGTGTTTACAGGCCCGTCATTCACCTTAGATTAAAAAACATGAAATAGAATTTCATCTGTAAGACCAATTTTAAGAGATTCTTTAAAATATGCCTTTGGTCGAATGGTGTAAGGAGGAGCGCTCTCTATAATCTACTCTGTCATTTCATTATATTCAAAATTAACTCATTCGTACATGCCAGCTTTTTACATAGGGTAGCAGCGTAGCTATAATAGTAGATTGTAATGCAGTTTTTCAATTAAAAGCGATAGCTAACCAAGATTCTTTCCAACGGGCATAATTTATTGCTCGTTTAATTAGCCATTGTTGTGAGATAAGAAATCTATAAAATATCAAGAAATTGTAAAATTTATAAAATTTAAAAAAAAAAAAAAAAAAAACGTTTTTCAACCTTAAACTGAAAGTTATTTTCACATCAACTGTTTTAGAGAATCTTTTCTTTATAAAAAAGACAAATCTTAACTGATCGTTTAACTAGCAGCTGATGTGCGATAATTTACAAAATTTCCTTAAAAAATTGCATGGTTTTTACACTAAAACACATATTTTCTGCAACTACTTCTTGCGACTGATGTGACTCTCTATAGTGTTTTTGGTTTTAATTCGTCAAAGTTTTATGGCTTATTTAACTTTCTTTTGTGTTATGATTAAAATTCGCTTGGAAAATATTGTTCTTTCAAATATTTTTTTTTTTTAAAAATTTTCTTTTAAAATTTATTTTTAAAAATTTTTGCAAAATTCTTCTAAAACACTTTTTCGTAATAAAATTTTTGTTTTTTTTTTTTTCTCTTTTTTTCCTAAAATTACTGCCCGTGTGATTAATATATCTCTCGTGTTTTACGCATATTTTACGATTGTTATCTTAATTTAGTTGAATTAAATGATCGATTACAACATCATTATGATTATTGGCAATTGATGATTGTTTAAGTTCAAGTTTATAAATTTATTGCAAGCTGTGCTGCACATTCACTTATATTATAGCCTGTCCTTACTTCTTCTCTACCTTCTCCATAGCTTGTTCCCTCCGTCTGTCTCTATCGAAAATCTGTTTCGTTGGCTTAAAAAGAAGAAACACGCACACAACCTGCTTTAAATAAACTTTGAATAGCATTATTAACCATGTTTGTTGTTTGTTGTTTGTTGTTATTTGAAATGCTTTTCATTTTAGGAGTAGCACGTATAGAGCAGCACAGCACGTGAATAATTGGTTTTATTCGAATAAATCTTTACATTTATTTTCAGTAATTTACATACAATTGCTGCTGTGTGCATTATGCATAAACTCTTAACTAAAACTAAAAGTTTTCTTGTTCGTATTTTCCTATAGTTCTACTTCACTGATTATTAGTTTATTTTTGTATGTTTGCCTGTGTAATCATCTTGTTGTTGTTGTTATTATTATTATTATTATTATTGTTATTGTTGTTGTTGTTGTTGTTGTTACTATTGGTAATTTAAATTGATTTGTATATTAAGGTTTTCCTCTATTACTGTATGTTTGCATGTTTGGCATTTGTATGTTAGTTTGTTATTTACCAAATATTTTTTTGAGGTTAAAGTCAAGAATTCGTTTTTATAAAATTTTTTTTTCTTTACATACAAAAATATCAAGTATAAAACTTAAATCATCGTTTGTAGTTTTAATAAAAAATTTTTCATTTATGCTTCGTTGATATCTTGAGATATATATATATATATATATATATATATACAAATTGTTGCTGCATTTGTTTAAAATTTCTTTAAAATTGCATTTATTTTTAGTAAAACAAATTCTTTAATATATTTATTAGAAAAAAAAAAAAACTCAATAATCTTCACTAGTCTTCAGTATAAATATGAATCATATTTGTCCACTAACTGGAGGCCTAATTAGTTGAAAAGGAAAACAAAAGGAAAAACAAATCTTTTAATATTTGAATATCTCTTAATCAGTTTACATATAACCAGAAGGCGAATATGTTTTTCTTTTAACACTAAACCTGCCATGCGCGGTCAAAGGACCATTTTTAAAATTTCGTTTACAGTTTTTCGCATACAACGTTACTGTATCATCATGTAGCTTATTCATGTAGCTTTTCCTAAAATATACATACAACCTATTTTTCGAAAATCGGGGGACGAGGTTTTATTGTAGGATCAGAGAAATATTTTGTTTACTATCTACTTTATTAAGATAAATATGTTTTTTTGAAGCGGTCATTTGACCGCTCATGGTAGGATTAGGTATACATGGGATGTCGGTAGGTTTAGTGTTAAAACGGGTTACATTGTCCAAATTCTGATTAGTCAGACTATCATTATTATGTGCATAATGAATGTTTTAATACTCACGGAAACTAAGTTTAGAATTGTTTAACTACTTATTGTTATTATATTAAGGTTGTATACAATTAACTGAATACCAATTGGCTTTCAAATTTGAATGATCTGGCATTTGCAAAACGATGAGAATGAATGCTATAAGCATTCATATTATCGAACTTGTTAAAAATCTACATTATATATATTCCAGATAATATCTCTTTTTCTTCTTCTTCATTATGACACCTTGACAAATATATATGAGAATGTCTGAGGATTGTAATAAGATTCTAGCCGAGCAGATTCCATTAGTTGGATGATAATGATTATCGAGTTTTTAAATTTTTAAAGGATTTTACTATTTTTCTCTGGCAATTTGGATTTTTCCTTTAACGAAACGTATGCTGAGACGCAATAAGAACGAAGGAAATCGCATTTCTATTATCAATTAAAGGACCCAGAAGTCTACATCAAGGACATCAAAAAGCATTTTTTTGTTCTTTTCATCATACTACATACGCCTGTCCATACGTCAGTCGTTATGCTTGTTTATCTCCCGTTTTTCTTACGAAAATGTTGAAATAAAGATATGAAATTTGCGATAGCCGGTCAACGCAGGGTCCTCTCTCGATTTGCGGCCTCAGTAATTGACAAGATAGCAGATGTTAATGTAAAATTAGAGATAATATTTATGAAGCCCTTTTAACCTGGCAAATGGCAAATGACAATAAGAAGATAGATAGACCAACAGGCCAACAGATCGCATACATTGAATAAAGTTTCAAGCTAAATAATTTTCTTTTGTTTACGCTTCTTAATCATAATGTATAAACCAGAAAATATGTTTAAGACTCCTTTGTACCTCAATTCTTGAATGAACATGTGCCCAAAACTGCGTTAATTCTAACATAAAGATGATGGATACCGCAATCCAGTGGATTAATCTTTTCTTAATAATACTAGCGATATGGATATCAAATAAGAGGACTTGTAAAGTAAAAGGCGACAAGGTAGCTGTGTTAAACCTACATCTAATTAGGGCGGGCCTCACGACGTTGTAAACTAACGAACATGACTTTCTTACTTGTTTTTTTTTCAAATCTGGCACATAAGTAAGAAATTGCTGCAGTCAAAGGAAGCGACTGTTGAACAACATAACTTGGGACCACTTTTATTTTTAAAAATAAAAAAATTTGCATATATATGCATGGTCCTTTAGCCTGGGTGGTTCTGCAGCAAACGTACAGAAACGGAAAAATCAGCCACGCCTACTCAATATTATACAATTAAATTAAAATGTCACTAGTTTATCTAAACGTTTGCAGCTGCAGAGACCTTAGATAAAATTTATCAATTGTTGATCATTGTCGAAGGGTGAAGGGTACAAAATATTTGGTCGGAGACGAAATTAATTTTCTTACTTATCACAGAGTAGCAAAAGTGAAGAGAAATTTAAACTAAGTTTATTCAGGCCATTTAATCCTTGGCCTGTAAGTACGGTTGCTATTCTTAACGAAAGCAACCATTCGTTAAAATCGTTTTGTTAATTAATTTTTTTGCTTTTTTTTTGTTGTATATATACCGAGACGAATTTCCGAAAGTTTTCGTTTGAATTTTGTAAACTATTAGATCTACAATTCACTTCAACGCAAGCCTTTTCCATTTTAATTTACTCGAAAAATCCCCTAAGGCCGAAATGTGTCTTAAAAATGTGTTAAGACACAAATAAATCCATAAATCTAAACTATCGTAATTATATATATAATTATCTGATTTATATAATTATATATAAATCTAGGTAAGAAGGCGAAGGTGAAAACGAACTAGAAATGAACTGAAAGTTGAATCCATAATTCTTCATAAGAGTCAACTGAAATCTAACCTACGATTGTATAAATTATTCTTACTAATCGAATGCGGGCCATACATAAGTTTGTAATGATAACAATAACAATAGCTATAAGCTCAGGTGGTTTAAAAAGAATTTCAATTAAATTTTAAAAATAAAATCTGATAAAGAAATTTCATAATTTTAGTTCAAACATACAAACAAATTTTCAGTTTAAATGGAATCGTATAATATCGTATCATAAACAACAACAACAACAACAAAAACAGAAATAATAACTATAGCAACAACAAACTAAACTGTATGACCTTATTATCACAAGCATAGCACAGCAGAGCATAGCAGAATTTGTTTAGTAAATTTTACTGACCACCACACAAATCATGCACGTGATCCTAGTAAACAATAGCCAATAGCCAATAGTGCCAATAGTCGAAATCCCAAAATTGCTTATACAATGTTAGCTAATGCTGTTAGCTAATGCTAAACAAATTGATGTTATTTTTATCTATAAGCCATAGTCTAAAGTGATAATAGGGGAATCATATCACATTTCAGTTTACGCATGTTAATAATTCTGGCTGTGTTTATTACCACTTAATTGACACATAAAATTAGCATAATTTTGTTAAACATCGTTCTTTCATTCTCTTCTTCTTGCTATCTCCCTCACTCTCACTTTCTCTTATATGTGTCTTCCGTAATGCGTGCCGTGCCGAGTAACGAAAACATAAATCCATTGAATTACTTATTAGCATAAATATGTGTTTAGAATATAACTTCACTTTCCATTTCTACCCTAAGCTTCTCAGCTATGAAGATATCTTTGGTTCCCTTTACTTTTCATTGGCATTTCTATTTCTTTCGGTTTAAGGAGGTTGAGAGCAATCATAAAAACGTTAAAAGTACCGAAAATAAAAATGAAATTTTTTTTATTTATTTATTTATTTATTTATTTATTTTATTTTTTTTTCTTTTACTTTTTGACGCTCAACCCAGAAATAAGTGAAAACGGAATTCGGGTGTGCTTTCTTCTGTTGTTATGGTGCGTTGTTGGAATCTCTAAATAGCTTCTTTTTGATTTTTTCGGTATGTGTGTGCAAGATGTGTGAAAATATCTTTTGTGTACTGATTTCATTGTAATCATGTCAACACACATGTACATTAAAATAAATACCTGTGCAGTAGACATTGGTTAAATAAGAAAAATAAATAAGACAGAGAGAGACGGAGAGAGAGAGTGAGAGTGAGTGAGTGAGAGATCCGAAGGTTCTTTACCCAAATTTGCCCTCAATAAAAATCGAAATTTATGATTGCATTGCTTGGATTTGATTTTAGCAATTTTCAACTATTACTTCTCTTCTTCTCTTTGGATTTTTTAGTCTGCACAACTTTAGATATGATTTTATTTTCATAGAGTAGATCTTTTAAAGAATATTTATATATATATATATGTATATTAAAGAAACGTTTCATTTTTAAACTATTAAACAAAGTATATGGCAACAGCTTGATTACATTCGACTGTGCGAAGAGATCTAAGTGACTGCCTACCTACTTTTGTCAGACACTCGCACTAAACTCTAAGCCTTCTAATTTCGCTGAAGAGAGATGATAATAATAGCAAAGAAATGGAATGAGTTTCAATAAAGTCAAGATAGAGAGACTCTTTAGTTTGTTGATAATACTTGCAAGTAAAAAGTTAATTAAGGGACATTAGCTTCTATTAAATCCATCTGCAAATAAGATTTTTATCACTTAAGAGATGGATTTCAGATATTTTGACTTTCCAGAAAAATTTTAATTCAACAGGTAGGTACACAGTTTCATTTTTATACCCATCAGTGAAGGATGGGATACGTTCGTTTGTCGAATCGTTTGCAACGCCTAGAAGGACGCTACGTACACCCCATATACTATTTACATTTTTGATGAGTATTAAGCTCCCAATCAATTTTGTAAACATTGTTGAGATCAAACTAAGTCTTCCAATAATTTTTAAGAGTTTTCGATATTTGTATAGCGTGGTGATGAGGCAATGGCAACAGTAAAATCCAGAGATTTCTTAAAAAAAATATACGTACAGCACGACACACCCCTTTCATTCGAAGTACCGACAATTCAGCAATGTTCCAAACTACAACATGAAGAAAGAAAGCTAAACCGAAAGAATTTTTAAAAAATCAATTCATTTCATTCATGCCTGACTATCCCTTCAAATAAATCCCGTAGTAGTATTTTATGCTTTACACATAAAAAAAAAAAAACAAATTTAATATAAAGAAAAACAAGTAACCAAATTTAATTGGATCGGGCCCGAATCGTTTATACCCATCCCCGTTATCCTAAAAAAGATAAAGGAATTAAAAGAACAAAATTGTCATGCCTTATAGTCTTCTATTTTCAAAATAGAAGTTTTTGTCATATGGGCATGTGGCCGTCGTAGGCGTGTCCTTTGTAAAGTTAAGATCAATTCCAAATACTTTTGCAAATTTGTAGGCGATATTTTTATTTTCGCCAATGGGAATACGACAAAGTTGCGTAAACAGACAGATAGACAAACAAACAGACAGAAATGTTTGGGTGGATTCCAAAAAACAATTAAACTTGGATACACTATAATATTGGGTAAACGTGGTCAATTTTTTCCACTATTGGGCACAAATGGTACAGCATCGCCTAGAGAATGTGCGTTGAAACTTTTGTACATTTATCTGCTATAGTTTGTGAGTAATGAGCAGAAAGCCAATTTTTTATTCCTTTTGAAAAACAGAGGTGTTCTCAGTTTACGTGGTGCTGTGAGCGTCTCCTTCGACCGATTTGGGCTATTTTCAATACCAATCTGTGCGCAAGAACTTCAAATGTTTCCGCCAAATTTGAATCGGTGGCTTTATTTTTGCGGCCATGAGAATATTTACAACAGACTTTATACAAACGGACAGATGGACATATATGCTTTCCGGGATATCTGATGCTTTTTTCTGAACGTTGCAAACGTTTTGACGAAATGAATATACCCTTCATCCTTCTGTGATGGGCATCAAAACTGAACATTTGCTGGTTCCATCCTCTGCTTGGAAAGGATTCTTGTAATTCTTTTTTTATATACACATGTATATTTTCACTAAGAACATTTCTAAGACTAAGAAGGAAAAAAAATTAACGGCTTATTAGATGCGACAGATGTGGGACCAATTGAGCTCAGCCAATTATGAGTAAACGTGCAAACACAGAGGAAGTCTACTCTTTACTTTTTTCGGCAAGACCAATAAATATTTCATTCCCATATCTTTAAAGAGCCGAATGTCTCAATCTGAGCTCTTTAGCGAGATCAACATTTCTTTTAAGCTTTTTAAAGTGATTAATGCTTTCCTCGGAGCTTGAAAGAAACAAGTAATTCTTCGAAAATATGGATTCCTTCTTGTGACTTCTGTAAAGAGATCAATAGTTCCTTCTCATCTCTTTTAAGAAGCCCGATATGTTTTTCTGTTCCTCTCAAAGATGCCAATAATTTTTCTGAGCTTTTTAAAGAAACCAAGAACTCCTACTGGGATCCTTAACGAAAAACAAATTTCCCTCCGAGCTTTGTAAAGAGACAAATAGTTTCTTCTGAACTCTTTAAAGAGAGAGAAATTTCCTTCTGAGCCCCTAAAGAAGAATTCTTTAAGGAGACGAACGCTTGCTCCTGAACTATCTAAAGAAGCTCTTCAAAGAGACCAATTTTTCGGTCTGAGCTTTTTAAAAAGCTCAATACTTTCTTGCGAGTTGTCTTTAAAGGAGTTAATATTTTCTTCTGCTTTCCTTAATGAGTTCAATGATCTCTTCCTGAGAGTATACGAGAGTCTAATTATTTCTTCTGAGCCATTTGGAGAAACCCAGATGTATATGGACTTGACGTCTCAAATTACTTCAATCGATCCTTTCTTAAAATTTCAACGCACGTCGCCAAGGCAGGTGCCTCTACGTCTTCATGTGTACAGTGTTTTAACAAGAAAAATATTTTATTTTAAAGAAATTTCGCGCGCTCTTCCCAAGCAAAACGTATATATTCTATATGAGTTAAGGATACCCGTCGCTCAGCAAAGTAAAAATGTTTGTTTTCCCCATTTTTTTAACTCTATTTAAAAATTTAAAGACTCTTAGACAGCAGACAGCAATTGATGGAAAACGTAAAATGAAATTGAAGCTATATCCAGTTCCAGCAGGTGCTTAAGAAAAATCCCATAACAATAAACAGGCAGACAAGTGCCATCTAAATATACACATACACACGTTGAGGCCTCTTAAAGAGCTCTTCTCAAACAATTGACACAATATACGAATGCGGTCAATCATTATATTTAAAGAACTGCCCACAAGCGCAAGGCATACATGCATAAAACTAAGCCATTTATGTGAACATATGTATACGTATACCTTGGCTAGCAAACAATTAAGTATGCAGTGGAGAATCTAAAAACAGTTGCAACAGTTTGACAAACCGTCTCAGCAAAACTTGTAAACGTTAGTATAGCAATTGTTAAAGGATAAGGATGATATTGGAGAGTTGATATTGATGCTGATGATACCACAAACCAATGCAATTCTAGTCAAACGATTGCCTTCAATTGCCACGATACACTCGCACGCACCTATGTATAGAGAGAAGAGCAATGGCAGCAGATATTCGATTAGACGCAATTGCATAGAAATTGCTTCTTCTTTTTTTTTTTGTGTATTTGAAAACATAAGAATATCTTGCACACATGTATGCATACGAGCATATGTGCTCGATGTGTCATACATATCGTACAACAACAACAACATGTACATTTCCATCACAAAACCAACCAATATCGAGAGATGTTGTCTAAAACAGGTACACATCTTGAATGCTTTACTAAAATGACAATCATTCCATCAGTACGACCATTTTGGTAAATCACAAATGCAATCTTGATTTTTATATAGTTGTATATATACTTGGTGTTGCTGTTCATAACCATCAATAGCACAATATTTACAAGCTTTTTGTACATATTTTGGTAAAGGGCAATAAAAAAAAAGAAAGATGCCAAGCAAAAAGGCAGAAAGCTTTCCTTTCGTTTGTATTTCAAGTCCCCCTCTCTCTCTCTCTCTCTCTCTCTCTCTCTCTCTCTCTCTCTCTTGCTCTGTGTACATAAAACTGTCAAATGTCAAAATTTCTTTTTTGCAATAAAAAGTATATTCGGATATTCACATACAGACAGACAGTGCTAGTCTGTTAAAAAAAAATATTTGTGCCCGAGTTTTTCTTCTATTTATTTCCCTTGAATTTTAGATAATTTAGGAGATTTCTATTCTATTTTAAGTTACTCCCTTTGTAACATCTAGTATCGATTTTAATGCATCTGATAATCTTATGCCATCGCTGGCGTTCTTATGTAG
The DNA here is from genome assembly GCA_000688715.1 of Glossina pallidipes. Taxonomy (NCBI): domain Eukaryota; kingdom Metazoa; phylum Arthropoda; class Insecta; order Diptera; family Glossinidae; genus Glossina; species Glossina pallidipes. The sequence goes on along the minus strand of KK499815.1, from coordinate 819,754 downwards.
GGTTGAAAGGAAAGTTCTGTCGTTTTTGCTTTTAAAATTACTACGAATTACTTACTGACACCAACTATGACATTTGTATGTAAAATATTTATTGCTCACATACTTACTAACGATGTCAGAAATGATAAGATGATGAAGAATAGAAAAGGTATATATATGTATATATGTATGCTGATGGATAGACATATATGTATATATATAGTTTGATATATCATATATACGTTGAATAGCAAATGCGTGTGCAGGGACTATACGTTTCCCAGGAGTTTTTTTTTAATGCAAGCTGAATATTTTAATCCAACTATTTGTACTAATTTAGGTCTGTTAGTGGTCAGAACGCGTCTAAGCCCGCAATCGGCTTTCTCTGTTCTGCGTTGATTTGTATTAGAGCCCAATCTCATGTAGTGGAGCTTTTCAAGAACGCATCCACCTTCAGCGTCATGTTCCGCCGAAGTCATTACTGATTATTTCCCGGCTTAACTCAGTCATTAGCGGTTTGTCTAAGTCGCGGCTTTGCTTTGTCTGCGAAGATCTTCAAACTAAGAAAGTGGTGTCTTTAAGCTTTACGTAATACAAGATACAATATTCCTTTTGGGTAAATGGGCCACTATGGGAAGGAAAACGCCAAGTCATCACTTTTTCTAGCTAATTTAAAGGCAGATGCTATTGATTTGTGGCGAGTGATGGAAAATGGACAAGATAGTAGAGATGAATGTATGATGTATTTGACAAACCTTTTTATCCAATCCATCTGTGTGCTATATTGCAAGCTGGCCAAATCTGATGCAGCTGGGAAATGCCATCCATCAGTAGTTGATGTAATCGCACAGGATCATGAAAAGCAAAACGTGAAAAGAAAGCAAGAGTTGACTTTTAATGAAAAGTCCGTCCAGACAACCTTACTGAACTTAGGTTTACTACGGACCCCACATCCAAAAAATGTGTGCTTACTCTAAAAACACTACTTCTCTTTTCTGGGGAAATTGGCAAAATGTACATCGGGCCATGAGATACATGGTATTTAATAAACTATGCATTGGCTATTTTTGCACTTAGCGTAAGACCGCACGAGTTGATGGTTTGGCCTTACAAAGACGTTGATATGCCAAAATAACTGTCGGTAGAACAATGAAGTATTACAGATCACAATCGTTTGTCGTTCATTTTTACCCATTTTCTTAAATGTTACCAACTTTGCGAAGGAAGCTCATCATGCTACGGCTTCGCAAAGTTCGATTCTATCTCTCTCCTCTCTCGTCTCTTCAAAGAGCTGCAAGTTAAAGCTTGCGCTGATTATATATAACTCATGGGGAATATAGCGTCGACGTTACGAATTGCAAGACACCACACTTTGCGTAAATTTAGTAAACAACAAGCAGCCAGAATTTTTCCTTACTACCAATATAGAAACGCATACGTACTTCAATAGGTTTACATATGTAAATATACTTGCGTGGATGTATACGTGTATGCATGCGTTTGTGTGTGTGTGTGTGTGTTTGTGTGTGCGTGTATGCATTAGTAGTCATGTGTATTTGCTTTTAAATTCAATTGAGTACATGAGAATTTTACATATCGAACGTAGGTATTGCTGTGTGTTACTGAATGTGTGTGTCGTTCAGTAGTGAAGCGTTAAATTTCACAATTGCTTTCTATTACAATTGCTACTGTGTGTCATTTTTTAGTCACTGTATCTACAACAGCACATTTGCGTGTGCGTGTGCGTGTCCGTGTGTGTTACAGAAATTGCCTAAAATTTACTTTACAAACCATATGTAAGCACAGTTGTGTCTCGTCTGCCTCTTCTTCTAGTTACCGTATCAATATCAGGTACATAAATGGGATTAAACATGATTGTGTTACGTGATAGTGTTTTTATTTCATTTCTCCACAATGTAGTTGTTTTTGCGTTGGTTTTTGTGTTGATCGTTGTCGTCGTTTTGTTTGTGCGCAATTGATTTTCTTCTCTTTTTTTTTTGTCTTTTAAAAGAAATTTTCAATAGAAATGATTACGATTTGTTCTAAAGGAACACAATTGAAAAGCGTAAACGATGTAGTCCTCTTTAAAGCAAGGGCTGAATAGATTTGTTTTTTTTTTTTACAGGAGAGAACAGAACAGAAAAATTCAAATTTTTCGGATCTTTTCTACAAAAATTGCTTTAAAACTTTCTTAAAAATGGGTGAAGGGCTTAAATGATATCTTAAATTTTTCAGACAAAAAAGTTTTATTACAATTTCTAATAAGTCCTTACCAGAGAAGTTGCAATGATTGAGCTTTTAAGCGAAATTCAAATTAATTTTCTAACATCACATCGTCTGATAAAATTAATCTAAGCAATGAAAGGAAGCAAGGATTTCTAACGCTTTACAGGCCATTGTCAAGAAACAAAGACAACGCGTGCGGGTGGCGCTTAACAAAAATGGTGTTTATTAAACGTTCCCGAGAAATCTAACATGTAAGAGTATAAAAAAAGTTTCTCTGGAAAACCGGCGTGTAAGACGTTTAACAAAATGCGCGACTGGTTACTTGTTTCAAAAGATTTACCAACAAAGGTTTTGCGAAAACCGAAAGAGTGAAATTGCAACGTTCGATGAGAGAAGTTAAAGAGAACAGTTGAAGTCTTCTTAAAAACAAATTCGTGTAAATACATTTTTGTAGTTTTGCAAGTAAATCCTACGCTTTTGAAATTCACAATGCAGCAGTACGTGGCTGCTGCATTGTGAACGGAAGATAGTTTTACGTTACAACTTGTTAATCAAGTTAAACTAGGCAGCTGCTCCTAGCTCCAAAACCAGCGATTGATAATCTTCAACCTAACAAAGCTTCTAATTAATGTTGGGGGGAGTGCTGGCCAGAAGTAGTGTTATGTACATCATCTAGATTCCTTATTGCACCTAACCGACAAGGTATCTTTGAAAGGCAGCCAAAGAAAGGACAGTCTAGAAACTTTACTCGGTTTGTCATACAGCCGGGACAACAGAAGCAAGAAAAAAGGGCGTTCATTCTTTTCTAAGTCTTCACAGGTAGCCCGCAACGATGATAATTATGGCAAACTTTAAGATTGGATCCCCAGACATTGAACAAGGCTTCATTTCCGTTTGGATACATCGTAATGCTGCAATACTTCCCTTCAACCGATGAGTAAATTTGAGCACAGTCATGGGAAATGATTTCTACAAACCTTAATCGATTCGTCGCCCAGCGAGAACTAGAGCATCGGAAATAGTATTAAATTTAGTATGTGCCTTAGAAAAATTTCTTTGACTCTGTAGCGATGATATTTACAAGAGACTTTGAGATCAGGTCTGGAGAAAGAGAGCAAAATTCCTATCTTCAATCAAGGAAAGACCTCCAACATGGTCAAAGAATCAAGCTGTTGTCAACAAAGAACAGAAGCAAAAAGATGACGATTGAATCTCACCCAGCTGATCAATGTGCAGTAGGCCTAATTCAAAACCATGCTGGCCGCTGTGGTGACCTCTACCCTTTAATTCGTATAAGCAGAGGAAGAGATTACTATTCCATTGTTAACCATATTTCATTTCATTTACTTAAGAGCAATCAATTTCGCCATCTTTTGAAGATGGTTCTTTCGAAGAGTCGATTGTAGAAGAACCTTGGAATCGTACAAGAGCGTAGACATTTTCACAAAATGTTTGAAGAAACAGAAAAACTTTATCATGGTTTTCCGTAATTTGTTGCCCCCTAAAACCGCTCGATCATTAAGCAAGGACTGACTGCATCTTAGCTGCACTAAGCACTTTTGAAAGCTTACGAAACTGTAACCATTAGAGCATTAAATTTCGAATAACTGTAATTCTCATTTTTACGCGTAACATAGATGTAATCTGACTGCACGACGAACTGAGGAAAATGAATATTTTAAAATCCTACCCTTTACTATTTCACCTCCCTTTGTCCCAACTAACGAATTTCCAAACAGATTGAAGGCACTAGATTCAATCTTATAAAAACATTGCATGGATGGAACAACATAAACAACAATTTTTCCTTTTTATAATAAAAAAAAATAAACGCTTAAGGCAGTTATTTATAAATTACGGTTACGATAACGTCTGCAAGTAGGCACAACCTTTGAACAACCATTTTCGCTGGTAATTATGAACCTGACCTAAATCTCGGAGAGAAGAAAAGGGTCATAAGGGTTATGAGTTATAGAGCAAGTGATTTCAAGGATATTGTGCAATTTTATATAAACTGAAATTTTGCGGCAGTCAATGTTTATTCATTTACTTTTAAAATCCTAACTGCAAATGCTGCTGATAACGGCACCGGTTTCATTTTTACATATATACTTCATCTTTGCAAACCACCAACGAATATAGTGAATTATATGCAATTCCACCTTAACCGAACGAAAACAATCTTTCAATCTTCATTACTCTAGCAAAGTATTGCTACTAATTACTATTGCTTTTCTCTCTCTCTCCCTTGCGATACCTCAACACTGATTGAGTTCACAATTTGACTTGTCAATCGGCCAAAAAAATAGAAATGCTTGCATTTTAAAAGCAACATACAAATCGACCTATAAACTCTTCCATCAATTTATCTCAACTTCCCTCCACTTAAAAAAAAAAAAAAAAAAAAAAAAAAAAAAAATGTAAAAATAATAATAAAGGAGAAAATATATGAGATAAAAAAAAAAACAGAACGGAAAAAAAGGAAAACTGGTACAAACAAAAACAAACTATCGGTTATACGATAGCCAAAATTCAGCCAACAACAGTTCACTCAATTTGGCATTGTCATCCTACGTTAGCTATAGCTGTTTGAATGGTATTGGAAAACTGATGCAGAGAGAGAGAAAACGGAGGCCACAAACGAAGCAAGTGATAAACATAATTTTTCGTAAATTGTGAAATGATATGAAAACAAAAACAAAAAAAAGGAAAAATAAAAACAACATGTATATAGAGCTAACGGTGCTATAAAGCCAATGACACCTTAAATGAATAGCAAAACACATATTGGCATGGACAGAGGATACTGAAACAAGCAAAGCCATTAACTATTAAGAGAATTGATAACAGAAGCGATAATCTCTTCGGCTCAAATGGAATAAACATAAATGAATGTATCCAAGCACGAATGGGTGGACAGTAGCCTATCTGAGCTGACAAATGTGGTAACGACTCAATCGTGATAAAGTATCGTAGATGGATACAGGGTGACAGCAAACAAGACATACACAAAGCAAATCCACTGCATTGTGAAAAGGTTTATTACATCCCATATAAGGCAAGAGGCGAAGAGTGCAATTAAAAATTTGCAGAAATTTTTAGAACATCATTTACAACGAAGTCATTTATGACTTTTGGCAGAAGGAGAAAGAATGTACAGTCAGACGTGGCTTGCCACGTGGCGCAGATACTCCGTTACAACTTCGTGAACTACAATTTCTTAAGAGATCCCATGGGGTCGCAGACTTCATTTGGACTAAAAATTGTTGTGCATCTAAATGTTGGGGGATTGCAAAAATTGGCGCTCTTTTTTCACTTGAAAATTATTTTTATTAATCAAAATAGTTTCCATCATTTTCTACAACATTTTACAATATTTCTGGCAGCATGGCGATAACATGTCGGAAGAACTTATAGTGATTTGGCAGCGATCCACCTATCGAGCCATTTTCCCTCTTCTTTAACAATGCGGACCCGGGTGCCAGCCAAGCCATGCTGCACCGATCTGAACAAGTGGTAATCAGGAGGCAGCATGTCTGCTTAGTACGCTGAGTGTGACAGAGCTTCCCATTCAAGCTGCAACAGTGTATCCTAGAAAACCCTTGCAAGAAGTGATCGAAAAATGGGATTTTCAGTCAATTCGTGTCGTCACTTTTGAACCTTTGAAACCAAAACCGACAATTGAAATGTGATCAAGCAGCATCACAATAAGCCTCTGAACGTGTTTTGTGGGCTGCGGCAGCAGATGTCTTCAAATAAACAATAAAAGTAATAAATTCGGAAGAAGAAGAACTTTGATCGCTCCATTATTAGCGTCGTCATGCGCTGACTTTTAACGGATCAATAATATCAAATGGAAGGCCGTTATTTTATGTGTAGAGAAAGGTCAAAGTCATCGAATTTAATCGTTATGTCCCTTTTGTGATCATTTTTATCTACGGAGGTCACTGGGCGAAATTTTTGCAACCCTTTAATTTCTTTATATACATATGTATATATATATGTACGTATGTGGCCTTCTGCAAGGGTCACGTTAGTAGCAGTGAGCATATCAATATGCTACACACTTTATTCCCTGTAGAATTACTAAGCGGTTGACAACGATAGTTCTGATAGTTCTGTGCTCATAAATTTTCTGGAGCTTTCCTTACGGGTCTTATGTTTTCCTTTTAATTGTTCACGCTTACTTTCCTTTTCTACTTTTCTCAAAAATTGCTTCTATTCTCAAAATATTTTTCTTAGGCCATAAACGAGTTAAGACACGTGAGCATTGAACGCCTCCCCGTTGAATCGGCTGGACAGACTGTACATTACTCATCAGTAGCAAGTAGTTTTGTATTTATGAAAATATATTTGCAGAATACAAAGCGTAAGGCTGAAAAGTTATGATACACCATAAGTGAAGTAAAAGTGAAGTGAAAGAAAGTATGGAGTATGGAGCAGACCTACAGTAACACAGCTGCCATGATAAAACTCATAAAGTCAATCCTTTCAGAGCCAGTCATCAAAATTCTACCAAAGGCACGCCTTGTCCTAAAACGAACGCTTGGTTCATCACGTCAAGGGTTATCTTTGCACCTGGTATATCTATTCCTGACCAATCTCGAATTTCTAAATCAATTTCAAGTTGTCCCTGTTTGTCCAAAGATCCTGGAAAACTTGCGCAAAACTTGTGGCAAAATGCTGATACTTGGCATATAGCTACAGATATGGGAATAAAGGAAGCTTGACATTAGCCATCTGGTCCCTACTGCGACTTTCGTGTTCGTCAAAAAACTCTTTCTTTCAAGCTATAGCCGTTATCAGTCTACAGTTTGGAAGAGAGAACAATTTATGAGTTCAAAGCATAAACCTGCTTAGAGCGCTTCTAAATACATGTATCATGCGCGAAAAAAACTTTCGTGAGAGACACTGAATTGCCACGTGATGCAAAGAGTGCTTTAGGTCAACAAACAACTTTTCCTTCCAAAAACTTCTTAGGTCCGGCTAAGAATTAAAAAAAACTGCTCTAACTCTTAATAAGATGCTTAACAATTTCCTACTCGTATTGAAGAGGAAGGAGGAGGGTTCATAGTGCATTCGTCCAGTAGAGCGTCTAGTATAGTCTCATTTGTTTAATAATGACTTGAAATAGTAGGGTATCGAAGACCATTGTAATTTCCTTAAGTGCTTTCTCTTCTTTCCATTTAAAAGCCTAATATATGTGTTCGCTCCTAGAGCTTTATACTAAACAACATAACTTTAACTTACTTAACTCATCTATGACTTTATGTTCCCCCTTCAAAAAACCTATACTACCATCTTAATCATCAGCACTTTTTGAAACTCTAGACTGTGTGGAGTCTTCAAGTTTTACTAGTTTATATAATATGTAGTTGTAGTTGTTATTGTAGATTTGATGCCAAATCATTTGTTTTTGACCATTTTTTTTTGTAGATCTATGTATTGTTCTGTCATTTAGTTGCAATTTGTTATGTGCTAAAACTTATGTATGTGGTTGTACGCTTCACATCTTCCACTTTAACAACAAACTCAACAAAGTTATATGTTTCCTAACACACACACACACACACACACACACACACACACACACACACACACACACAAACGGGGGCAAGAGAAGGAGAATAACTTTTTTTCGCCCTTGCCTTGTTTTTTTTTTGTTTTTGTTGCACTCTCTTCGAATTTATACGCTTTGCAAATTTATTGTTATTGCAGGACAAGCAGAGATCTTTGCATCACAAATATCCTAAAGCAAATAAAGCTAAGGTTCGGTTAGTCATACACTCATACACAGAGCACACGCACACCCATATAACACTGACTGACATTAGATTAACGAGATCATTGTGTTTTGTTTTGCATGGTTCAGTGTCTAACACTGTAAATCCTTTATAAAGCCTTCCGAAGTCGCCAAGCTTTACTTTCCTCAAATGCTGGGGCGGACAAAGGAAAAATAAAAAAATATGTTATAAAAATTTCTTCGAAATAAAATTCATAATCTATGTAATGCATACGAAGTGAATCGCATAGTTTTAAAATTGAAAATGTGTTTGTTATTGTTTTTGTTATTTCTTATACACCTGTTGCCAACACAATTGTTGTGTTATTATCGTGTAGTAACATTCTGTCTACTTGTGTGTGTGTGTGTTTTACCGTTCAGAGTTCAGTTCAAGTCTCTGCGCTTCTAGTAATAGTTCGTCTACCAATCTGATGTTTGCAAAAACAAGAACAAGAACAACAACAACAACAACAACAACAACAACAGCAAATATAACAGCAGCTACAACGATAGAAACCACAATAAAAATTCACTTGATTTTTTTCTTTTTTTTTTTTTGTATTTTGCTAAGTTTAGTCTTTGTTTGGTGGGTTGGTTAGTCGGTTGGCTGGTCGGTCAATAGTTTATGTTTATGGTTTTGCCTGACAAGCTTTTGGCTTCCGGTTCGTGTCGTAATTGTTTAGAGGTTTTCACTTGTTTCTTCTACTTGTTTGTTGTAGTTATTATTGCTGTTATTACTGTTGTTCTCCTTTTTCTTCTTCTTGTTCTTCGTCTTCCCCATTTCATCTTCATTTCACCTTCTACCTTTACACCAGTTAAATGAATTTAACACGGAAGCATTTATGTAAATTATATATGACAGTGTTTTCATCACCATTATTGTCCTAAGTGCACATTCAAAAAGAAGAAAAAAAAAAAAAATAAAATAAAATAAAATTGAAGTAAAATTTATTATCGTAACGAAATGTTCAACTTATGAAAAGAAAATGAAAACGTTAGCAATGTATTTGCTAAACCAATCGGGTTATTACGGCTTGAAGTTTTATTAAAAAAAAAAAAAAAAAAAAAAAAAAATATTTATTTTTCAAATAAAATGCAAAAAATTATTGATATGATTTATTTTATACGATAGAATGCCCATATAAGAATTGAACTTAAGAATATTAGGCGCCAATAAGTAGTTTAGTTTTATTGGACTTCAAACGCTTAACCTATCAAAATGCTTCATGCACTTGCCGTAATGACACATGACATGCTCAAAATGTGTTGTTAAAAATCCTTGCTTTCGGAATATCATGACTGCAGGTGAAAATACTCATATTATTATTATTATTATTAGACTCTGCCCTCAAAATCCATACATTTCTGATTAGTGTCTTGCAAAAATCTCCAAGATCGCGTTAACTCAAAAACTTTGGTCAACCGACGATTAAGCAGAACCTTAACTCCTGAAGCGCCCATCAATAAGCGGAAAATTTAATTACTTGTGAAAAACATCAAATGGCTTTAAAATACAAAAGGGAATTGCAAGCAGGAAGGAGATTATGGTGTTCTACTGAGACTAGAGATATTTATTATTCTTGGGAGCAGTGCATTTCCCGGGACATTCTTTGAGCAAAAAGTTTGCTCAAGAACTCAAAAGACCGAACAATTGTTTGATTCAAGCTCTAAGCAAAGAAGCTCACAAGGACTTACCACAAAATTAAATTCAGTACGGAAGCTTCTTTTCATTTAAGATAAATCCCGTATTTGCTCAAGGCAAGGCAAGCTAGGAGAAGCCTTATAAATAAATAAATAAATACTGTTTTTACTATTCAATTTATGCTTGCAACGTTTATCGGTCTTTCCTGTTTTTCGCTGGCAAAGGAAAGTTAACGAAGGAAACCATATAAGCCGCCCCACCCTTTTTGGGATATATTGTGTAAATGCCTCCGAAATTTGTTTTCAATGTAAAATCGCCAACAATTTTGGAGAAAATTTCGATATAAGAAAAAAAGAGGACCTTGTACGCGGAGATTTACTTATCTAAAGGCAATGATTTAGTAAACTAAACTTCATGTTTGTATATAGGACACAAGATCATTTACATCGATTAATTCTGCAAAAGGTCCTGAATTGATCGGTGTATTTCCTTAAGAATGTTACAAACATCCATACAAACTCAATATACCATAATAACATGCAATGTAGGGTGTAAATACAAAACGTACGATCTCTTCTTATAAATGCTTTTAGTGAAAGAAGTTTTTGATAGTCTTTAACTTTGCTGGTTACTGCCACAAGTTGTAATAACGAAAAAGTTGCTCAAAAGAAGGGGAACGAAATATATGTGCTCGTGTGGTTGCCTTATTTTGATCTTGGCTAACGGAAAATCCTCTTCAATAAGAATTCAATCTATTTAACTTGTAGTTATATAGAATTAACTCTCAGTTAATTTTTGACTTTAAATGATTTAACTTTTAGCTAACAGCTTAAATAACTTTCAGTTAGTAGCAAATATGCGGTAAAGTCTTTTTTAATTGTAGCTATAATGAGCACTTAATGGGTAAAGGCAGAGCATTTATCGAGTGAACATACAACAAGTTATTGTCTCTCCTTCCTCTCTTCTTTGGGGCACTCACCTTGTAAACGAGTAGGACGCATCCTCTGACTGAATCGTCATATTAATATATATTTCGTAAGGTTATATTTTAACACAGACTTGCATTTAACCGTAAGTTTACTTTCAGTTGCAGAACAAATAAACCAAAATAGCTGCTAAATGCAATCACGTAGTTAATAAATCGAAATAAGAAAATCATTCAAAACAAAAGATAAAAGGAGATGACAACTTAATCACCTAACAGATAGTAAGCAAAAAGACTTAGTGAAAAGGAGATCATTTAGTTTGTAGTTAGGTGTGTTACTTAAAAAATTGTTCGTTCACTTCACTTGACTCACACTAATCATAGGCGTCTATAAGTCACAACAAATACGTAAAAAGTTGTTCTTAGTCACCAAGTCTTTATACGACGCAGAGTTTTTTAATTCCTTCTAAAAAAATTTGTAAAAAAAGAATTTTACGCGATAAGAGTAACTATAACTAGCTGGTATCGCTACAGGCTGTACTCAGCCTATGCTCTAATTATTGTATAATTTTTTAAAAGAAAAAAAAAATAAATAAAACAAAATAATGCAAGCATCGATATAGAATAATATTCGAAAATCTTTTCCTTTTTTTAAGTATAAAAAAACCTGAATAATTTAAAAGCAATTAAAACTAATTTCCAAAGGCTTACAAAGTTGCCTTTTGCATATTTCTTCTTTCTTTATCTTTAGAAACTAAGAGCCTATTTTTCGTTTTCGTCAAATAAGAGCAAGTTTTTCTTAGATAATTGAAAACGCTTTTGTTTCAAATATAATTTTTTCAATTTTTCCATAGAAAATGAAACAAATGAAAATGCTTTGCTTTCTTGAGTGTATATTAAGTAAAAACCATATTTCAAGAACAAAAATCCTCTTGTGAATAAGGAAATATTCCTATATAAGTTCCCGTCCGACGTTTCTCGCTCCCTCTCCTCTAGAAGCATGAAGTTGAACAACAAGTATAGAAGAACAAGCGAGTGTGGTTGAATATGAAAAACAAACGTACTGAGTGAGCATCGCGCCCTCCTTCAATCCCCTGTAATAACTTAAGCATCAGATCTTTTTTTATTCACATTTCAATATTCTTTATCACCGTCTGCGTCACTTACAGCAACAGCAGGATCTGCAACAGAATAAGCGTATCAAAGGGAACTTTGTATGCACACACACACACACACACACACACACACACACACACACACAAAGAGTTTTCTGGTGTAATATTTATAGGTTTCTTGCCAAAGCCTAGTCCATGACGGTGACGAAATAAGCACCTCACTGAGTTGAGAAAAATTAAAACAAAAGGTAACAAAAAGGAGGATTCTTGCTTTTACAAAAATAGCACGCACACACACACACAGCCGAACGCCCCACAGGTAAAATTAATGTTACACTATAACGATTGTTTGATAAAGGCATGGCATGGCATGGCAAGGCAAGGTAAGGAGTCAGTCAGGCAAGTAAGTAAGCAGAATATTATAAAATATGTATGACACAGAAAAAAAAAAGAGGAAAACAACACAAAACACAAAACGAACCACAGTTTTGAACAAGAACCTGCCTTTGCTATGCAGTTGTATGATGAAAACAAACAAACGAGAAAAAAAAAATGCATTTTTTTTCTTTTTCTTTTTTTTGTTCTTTTTTTGTAAAATCTAGATTCAAGGCCGTTATTAAGGTATTTATTAAACTGCCTGCCTTACTGCAGTTACACACTTGCTTGGTAAAAATATCTTCGATTTTGAACACAAGCTAAATAAAGAAACTATTCCGTCTACTTTTCAAGTAAAAGAAGTTATAAAATATTTAATTTAACCCTTGCTGCATAAGTCCTGCTGCATAATTCTTTGCTTGTTTAAATAACTGAAAGCAATCTACGGTTTTATTTCTTATTCAAACGATAGCTCATAAATGATTACTGTCATCATAGTTCCATGATAAAAGTAAGAGAGGAAGAAGGCAGACTTAAAATATAGAATTTTTTTTTTTTTTTAGTTCTCTCTTTATTTAAAACACAACACATCAAGGGACTGCAATTTAGATCCACTTGAGGCGATTGGCTGCTCAATTGTGTCAGGTCTTGATGGTTAATAGACCAGCCTTTTTTTTTTATCTTCTTTCTCTTCTCTTTTACTGCTCCTTTGGTAAGACAAATAATATCTTGAGGTGATGCTGTTATTACAGGCAGCAATAATTGATTTAATTGCCATTTGGTTACCAATTACCACTATCCTGATGATGGTTTTCTTCGATTGCTACAATTACTGCTTTAGAGATAACTTAGTTAATTAAGCAAAAAAAAAAAGAAATCTTTTTTCATTCATTTAAAGGTTACACAAGCTAAACATATGTACCTGGCTTGTGTCGAATGCTAATTGTAGGTAATATTAACGTACTTATGATGAGTGCTGCACTTCATACTCTATTATCAAAAAATTTTGAATTGAATTTTATTGCTAAAGCATTTACGCGGCGTTATTGCGATATGAAGAGGAGTAAGAGCGGCAGTCTAGGATGCTTACGACAAAGGAAATGATATTTTTGGTTTTGATTATCAGAAAGATATTTCTGTATAGTTTTACAAGCATTCATAGCGAAACGTTGAAAGCTTCTTACAACAGCTAATTAACATTTCAAGGCAAATAAAATAAATGGCAAAATAGTAAACTACGGGCACATCTTCAAAGCAATTTTTGAAAGCATCATGCTTTCGCAAATTGGATCAACTATTGTATGCATTCACGGCTTATTATATTATAATCTATCCCAACCGATTGTCTTTGTTTGCTAAAGCAAATTAGCAAAGCAAAATATTTAAAGCATAAAGACAAAGTAAAGAGAAGTAAGTAACGGTACGCCTTACATATTCAAGCAACTTTCCAACTTTCTTCTTCTTTAGGATCTAGCTCAGAAAATCCCCTGAAAGCTAGACCAGCTAGCTATACATAGCTAACACTTTACACTGTCCTCGTTAAATAAAAAATATAAATAAATAAATAAATTGTCGTCGAATAATTGAAAAGTTGCTTTAGTACTACGCTAGTAAATTCTGACTCAGAGATTGCTATTTTTTAACTTCTATTAAAACAAGAAAGAACGTTATAGTAGGACTAGGCCGACTTTTAGATACCCTGCTCCACTTTGCCCAATATAAATTTGGTAAGAATACACCTTAGGTTACACATTATTTTCATGCCAAGCCATACTTTTCATGAACGACCGCTTATTGCAAGAATCCTTATATGCCTGCTTATATGCCTAATAGACCTGCGTGATGCAAATTCGGTAAGGTTAATTTCCACGTTAATTGCGTATTATCAACTAATTAAATATTCAGTTTCCGGAGAAGTGATTATAAGGGAGAAGGTTCAAGAAATTACCTCAGCCAAATCATACTATCATACTATAACAGAGCGATTTTTGTCGAGAAATTTTGAAAAGTGCAATTCTTTTTCATATAACAATTTTTCAATATATAAAAAAGAGGACGTCGTATGCGAAGTGGTCGAAAAAGTGGAACAATTGAAACCATTTTCAATTTCAGTTCATCTTTGGATCAAAGCACGTCAGTGTACCAAATTTCAAAAATTTGGACTTATAGTTTGAACACAAATTTACATAGACGAACAATAGACGGATGGAGGGACAGACAGGCGTAATGAGGGGTGAATCTATCATAAGCCACTCTGCATGTTAATGATGTCTACAACAATAACGTTTAAGACGATTATCAATAGCGGTACGCTCTACGGCGACGAATAAGTATTTTCTCTCAGAGTATTTGTTCAAAACTATTACATTTTACAGCGTGTACCGAAACCGATAGATGCGGCGTGGAAATTATGACTACTCATAACCATCTTGGCAGTTGGGGCGCTGAGAAAGTTGCTTTATTGTAAATATCGAATCGATTGGAATTTTCTACTTCCGATATGTATATGTATTCAGAAGCGAATTATGCGTCTTTTTCTAGGTTTTGAGTAATAGAGAAAACCGTCCTTTTACTCTGCATACCTAGTGTTGAACATTGTTTCTTACAAACGAGACTATTACGTATCGATTTCGTTAAGGAAATTCGTTGAAAGCATACTTTGCCTTCTGCTTTTTCTTTGCAACGTTTTACATGCAATGTTTTCACTGTTTTAGGCCGTTTCAGGGAGGAAGGTTAAGTTAAGTTAAAATGCCATGATTAGCAATTTTTGCAAACTCTTTTTAAGTAAAGGCTTAAGCCTTAAATCAACATAAATAAATTTTAAATTTATTTTCCAAAAGTTATTGAAATTATTTTTCAAAGATTTTTTCACAATATTTTTTTTTTTTTTTTTTTTTTAATACATCATTTATGTGAAATATTTTCACACATACTTATAAAGGCAGCTATTTTCATGCATTAAAAGCTCTTTGAATAAATGCTGAAGAAAAATACAAAAAAAAAGAAAAAAGAAATGCTTTTATTTATTTATTATTTAAATGGCAATTAGGAAAATGAAATACATGAACGCAAACAGCAAACGGATATAAGACGAGAGAGAACGAGACGTAGCATTTCATTCATAGCTTACAACAAAATTTTTCCATAAAATTTCTCCGAGAAAATTACATTTTATGAAATATTCATCTCTTTATACTACTCATCATACGATATATACACAAACATAGAATGCTTTATATATTAAATCCTGTGTTTCGTTTCTATGGAGTATGGTATGTACGGCTGGGTTTGTGTGTTGCAGTGCATTTGTATATATATTGTTTCTGCCTGACAAGTTATTTAATGAGAAATTTTAAATGAAATGCAATTGTCTCTAACAGAAACAAGGAGTTAATCACTATTTTTCTCAACATTTTTTTTTTTTTTTTAGTTTTTTCAATATATATTTTTTTTTTTTTTTTGTTAATGAAATGATGAAAAAAGAAAGCTTTTAAATTAAGCTTTATAAGAAAGTTATTTTTTTTAAATTTATATTTTAAATAACGAACAAAAAACAAATGACAGAAAAATGTTTCTTCTAATATGATTAACTTTATGCATGGGAAGCTTAAAAGGATACAATTTTTCGCAAAAAAAAAAAAACAAAAACAAAAGGAGCAAAACACAATTTTAATACAAACTTTGACTTGAAGACAAAATCAACAAAACTAAGGCAAACACAAATGCTTCGTAAACATATGCAATGCAATAATACAGCAATTGAACATGATTTTCTTCTTCTCTTCAGTTCTAGTTACTATTATTGCTGTTGTTGTTATTGTTGTTGCTCTATAGTTACTGTTGTTTTGCCTGTGTGTTATAGTTCGTTAATTTAAAAACTAACAAGAATATTTATGCTTAGAATACAAATAAAGTGCAAATGTATCTCTAACGGCAATAACTAAAGGCTTCTACACATTTCAGATTAGCTCCATGCACACATACACACACACGCACTCACACACACACATATATCTAATGTGTAGACACTGTGCATGCATTTGCTTATACATTTTAGAAATATTATGTGAACTCAACTAAACAGATGGTCATAATTTTCTAAAATGCTTATGTGGTTCTTAACCTAAAAGTGCGACACAATATGCATGAACATAAACATAAACATATACCTATATATATATATATATATATATATATATATATATATATATACACAGGCATAGATATAAATAAACATAAATATTCATATATGGATGCAGGCCTACAAACAAGCATCTGTGCCTATATGTTAGTAAACAGATTTTTGCCTTGTTGTCTACAAATTATTTGCGTATATTGTTATTGTTCTTGTTGTCGTTATTGTTGGCCTCCACTGTGCTATGGCTTGTTGTTTTCTATCTGTCTGTCTGTCTGCTTATTTGTGAGCATCTTAGTTTTTGATTTATATGCTATGCGGTTGAGCTATTCATTCGCATTATAAATTTGTTTATTTTTTTGTGGAGTATTTTTACCCCCCCCCCCCTGCTTCCCCCTAGCCCATCGCTCCCCTCTAACCAAAGTTAGAAAAAGTTCCACAATACATACATACAACATATGTACACATGTTTATTTTATGTGCAAACATCAGTTGCATAGCTACGGATACATTTTTGAAAAAAGTATACGTGTCTCTGAAAAACGGTCTGTATACACATAAGAACCGCACACAACCAGTATTCTTAGCAGTATTCACTAATTAAAATTGCTAAAAATTTGCTCTACAAATTTGATATAAGCTTTAAGGCATAATGTCACCTTATGACTTTTGTGCACACACAACCGAACGATGGCAGTTCATGTGTTCATGTTTCCATTTATTTGCAACACATCCAGAAGCAAGTTTCAGAAATCGTACAAAGTATGTATACATTATTCGTAATCAATATGAAATTCTGAATTGGTTTAAGTATGTCCGTCCATCTGTTTGTAAAAAACGTATTACAAGTACTCTGATCGCATATTGCGTGAAGATGATATTGCCTTCAAATTTGGCAAAAACATTGAAAGCACGCTTGCAAGCATGTTCTTATTGAAAGTAAGCCAAATTGCCCAAAGAATACGCCTCCCATATAGTGAGAACACCTGCGCTTTCTCGGGTTTTCCTCTCGGTACTTGGAAACATGCGTTTTTTATAAAAGAAAAGAAGAAGAAAAAGTATCCACGCCCACTTATTATATTTTAAAAAATTATCTATTTTTTTTTAAGTAAAAGTTGTGGGTGCAAACAATTCGGTCACAGTCGAATATAATTTTCTTAGTTTCCTTCTTTATTACCTTAAAGAATCCTTGAAATATCAAAAAGTGATAGAGGAAAATGTTAATGGATGAGCGAAATTTTAAATGATGATTGAAAATTTATAGTCAATAGCTTGAAGAGTATGAACAACAATTTGTAACGAAAGACATTCCCAAACACAAACGTGTCAAAGCCAATTTTATGATGCATTCATTGCAGGTTACAGACAAAACAAAAATTTCTTTGTACTTAAAATTGGAAATTTTCAAAGCGTTAATTTTTCTTCAAGGCAATTGCACTGCTCTGCTAGGTTTTTCAATTTTCGAAAATTCCCAAAAAGAAGTTAGAACGAAGTCTTGGTTCGAATAATTTCGTTATTAGCTTTGAACCAAGATGCACCAAGAAAATTGCGGCGCTACTTTTACCTATACACATATATACATTCAATTATTTTTAAAAAAAATCTTTTATTATAAAAACCAAAAAAAAAAAAAACTAAGCCGAGGAAAGTAAACATTAACTGCACTCTACTGATCTCAATGTACACGCACTGGTCGCAAACTTTTTCCGTGTAACGAATCTTCTTAGAAATGAATTTCAGTTCAGAATATTTAATAAGAACCATGGGCTTCATGTATAGAACTAAATGAAGAAAATATGAACCCAAAAATTGTTCACAAACGTCACCCATCACATATGTACTGTGGCTTAACACTTATGCAGATTATATAATAGAAGACGCAAGAAATGAAATAAACGATTTTGTGGGGGTTAACTAAAACATTTTCTTTTTCTGTTTCCTTCTCGCTAAAAAGTAACATTTCTTGAAAGCAAACGAACTTTAAAGGCTTAACGACGAATGTTGGATACCCATCGTTTAGGGTAGATGTGCAAAAATTATGGAATTTTTACAATTATGCATGAAATTAAATGGATCGCCGGATTCCGATTTGGCATTTATGCCAAATGTGAGACATCCATAAAACAAAAGTTATCCATAGTTCTTTTTGCCTTTCCTTCGAAGTTGCATCCGGTTTCAAATTAATTAGAAGCGTTTTTTCTAACACGGCCGTGAAGATACCAGCAAAGTTCCATCTTCCGATTTAACTCTTCACAACTTTGAAAATTCCAACTACGAGTGGACGGACATACATTTGTCTAGCGATAGTTTTTAATATTCCAAAGTCGGTTCACGTTAAACGCAAACCGGCAAAAAAGGCTTTTCGTTTAGTTTGGCCATTCTTCCCTTCTTGGCACAGAGATACCTAGGACTATTATCGACTTGGACCATGCCTTTTATTACCCACAACCTCTTTGTAGTCTTTTAGTAAATAATTCATAAAATTACCAAAAATTTCTGACAGCACTGTAAGCATAAAGCTCTCACCGAGAGCTACTTATGCACTAATGAAGTAAATGAAGCCATCACATATATACGTGCATGCGTGAAAAATAATTTATTTTAACATGTCCGCAAAGAATTCGCAACACTGAGCTTAAGGTTGTACCCTTAAGTAAAATTATAACGGACTGATACTGATACGCAAGTTGAATAAATACTGTACACCGATCTGATGATGTGGCATGACACGGAGGTAGTTGGCGCTGCTCCTTGTCGCTACGTCCGATCGGTGCTGGACTTATAGTCCTCCACATATCAGCCATCAAGCCCTTTCAGCCTTTCAGTTTCCGTGTGAAAAATGTCGTCATGTGGGTGATCGAAAAGAATCAACTATTGTTCGCTACAAGTTTAAGAAAAATTCAGATGAATGCATTATGAGCGTATAACTAACTTAATATACCCTCTGTGGTGTTTAAAATAAACAAAAATAAAGAAAATGTGAAAAAGATTTTCTTTTTCTACAAAATTATAACATATGGGTATGCGTGTGTGTGTGTGTGAGTTTATACGTCTGGAGATAGCATTTTGTATTGTCGTGCATACAACGTGTTCAAAAACGTATCTAGTGTGTTGCACTTAAAATTGCAACAATTCTTGTAGAATAATTTCTTATGCACATCATTACCTTACATAAGTAGTTTCTAACATGAAGGTTTTTTTACAATTTTGTTTCTTTAAGGTTTCTTTTATACTCGACGTCAAAGGATGAGAGTATGCTAATTTTGTCGTTACGTTGCCGCATATCTAAGGATAACCATTAAAGGTAATATAACTAAATATACTACATTTACGATGTATTTTCATTCCCTCTACTCGAATATAAGTGAATTTAATTACTTTTACCTAAAATTGTACCTATTTTTGAGTCTATCGGTAGCAATGAATTATTGAGAAACGTCAGATTTAGTTAAAAACTCGACCAGAAGACAATGTAATCTTATATCAGGCGCACTCATGATCTAAGCAGTTCGTTCCCACTAGAGGAATTAGTCGTCTACTAGCAGTCTACGTAGCCTTGCAAATTCTAAACTAACTACAGCGTGTGACTTGTTCTGGTATTTTCAGTGTCAAAAGCAGAAAGATTATCATAAAAATTATTCTACGAATAAACGGGTTCCATTCAGCACGGTCTTCTGCTTGTACCTCAATCGTATTTTTCATGGTCTTTAGTCTAGATTCATAGTCGGTCTTTACAGGTTCCAAGTTAGCTACAATCAGAGAATTGTTTTACACAGGCGGACAGTTTGACTGGATGTAACTGGTTGCAACTTAAATGCACAGCACACCCAGACAACCATTCTAATACCTCGAATTCTGTGGTAATGTTTACCTCTTTTTGAAGATATGCAAGAGATGTGCGTGGAATTGAAATCTGAAAGACTACATATAGAGTCAGTTTTGTGGCAATTGAGTTCCCGAGCTACTGAACAGAAAAGCTGCCAACCTCTATATCGGGACGTTCAGTGTTAACCATCTCAATATGCGTGGAAAGAATTATAAGTGATGTCATGCGCTTATGCATCATGTAATTAAAAAAGCGTGTACAGCACGGATCAAGACGAAACGTCTCGAAATCTATTGCACAAGTCTTAAACGCCGCTCTAGCTTACGGAAGTTTTCATTATTTTGATGAGCGTATTGATGAAAATAATAAGATAATGCGAAGTATCAATTTGGACAACAATTAAATTCCATGGTTTTGACTTATCTCTACGTAAAATAACGGTTTACCATTTAGTATTGTGATGGTGCCGGCCACATCATAACCCAATTACCGGTTTTGGTTTCGCCAGCTTAAAAGTCGCGATTTTGATGTCAACGACAAAGAACGGCCTGAAGGACTATTAAAGTTCGAAGACAATGAATTGCAGGATTCATTGGACGAAAACTCTGAGCTGAGTTTGGGCTAACTCTCAAAGAATTTTTGAGTAGTTGATGAATCAACTGTTTCTCTACGTTTACGTGCGACGGGAAAATGCGGTTTCATTGCTTGTCAGGCGAAAAAAAAGAATTTTCTGTGCCGGAATTAAAAGTGAAGGAAATCCATCCACATCAACACCGAAGCAGAATATTCATGACCATAGGGATTTGCGTATCGTTATGTCGGCAAGGTGTAGTGTGTTATGATCTGCGAAAATCGAATGAAACTGTTACTGCAGATGTCCACGCAGCACAACAGCCACTTTAAAGGCACAGCTTGAACGATGTTTTGTTGCAGGAAAGGGCAGCAATAGCGGTTAACAGATCCAGAGGCATTTGGCGTGGCAACGCTTGGCTACACGTTGTAGGGGTTGTAGCGGATACACTGTTGTAGCTCGAATGAGAAGCTCTGCCACACCCAACGTACACACCAAACATAACGCCTTCTGATTATCACTTGTTCAGCATGGTTTGTGTGGCACGCAGTCCCAAAATCTTGAAGAAATGCTTGAATGGATCGCTGATTTAATCGGTGCCAATATCGTTCTTTCCACACGGCATCGCCATGTTAGCTATATATGTAATTTTAAATATGTAATTTAGCCTCATCTCTTAAATGTAAATTGAATTTGTGGAAAAATGTCCAGAGCACCGACATTTATGTTAGATTCGAGAAATTCTTATATATATACAAGAAACATATTCTTCTGGTCAAAGGGTTTGGGGAGGATCGCACTCTATAAACAGCTTTGTTGTCTTCTTATATTTAAGATTTACTCATCCGCACAAGCTGTCGTTTTGACATACACAGCTACAGCAGTAAAGTGTAATGCAATTTTTTAATTGAAATGCGATTTATTCCCTAGTGATAGGTAACTAAGATTCGTTCTAACACGCATATGGCACTTTTCTTATTTGTTTTTCTTTGTTTCTTTTTTTTTTTGTTTTTCTTTTTAATATTTTTTTTTTTTATTCATCTTAACCCTAAAGTGCTTGGTACTGTTTTCTTTTGCGTGCATGTATGTGTATATCATGCGTCCTTTATATTTTGCATTCTTTCGCATATGGAATAATTTACATTTACAGTTCGTTTACTTAGAATTCATTGTTGAACATAAACCAACTATATAACAGCTAAACAAAACTAAAGATGAAAACCGTATTATGTATACACTCAAAGAGAGGAATTATTGTGCTTAAACAAAAAGTATTACACATACATATATATATATATATATGTATGAGGTATGAGAACAGATAACTTTCATAAATTTGTATATGTGTGAGAGCAGGTAGCTTTAGGCAGCTTAATGCTTGATTTACGCTCATGTTCTTGAATTTTGTGAATGGGTAAGTGTAAGCTCCTTCTAAATATGTATAAATGTTATGAGTTTTGTTTTATTTTTTATTTTTCTTCATCTTCTTTTATTTCAATTGTTTTGCAATTGCCAAGTATCTCGTATATAAAAAATGAGATGTCACACTAAGACATTGTTCCGTATAATTGTTTATTAAATACTTGATAACTTTATCTTGATACGCTTGTATGCAAATTTTAAATGTACAAAGTTTAAGGGATAACTTATGAAAATTTACTGCATTTCTCATTTTTCTTCTTCATTTTCTGCAGAAATATTACTTATGTTATACATTTGTTGGTGAAAATCACTGAATTTTTTTATTTGTTTTTTAACCACTCAGGGGATTTCCCCCTATATAAAAAAGGAATGAGAAAGGGATAGGAAGTAACAGTAGCCTGGAAATTATTTGCCAGATTAGCTTACGCCTATACAGGTCATGTGGTCACTACAGCTACGAGCACCGACTAAGTAAGTCTAAGTAAGACTAAGTAAGATCTACCGCATTAAGGAATGATCTTGTGTACCGTTTACTATTTAATGTCTTACACTATATGGAAACTAGAAACAACATTGTAGTCGATTAAAGCCGACCGTTAGATACCCTACAGCACTTCGACCATTGTACAGTTATTCACTCGATAAGACGCTACAAATTAAACATTATTTTCACGCAAAGGAATACTTTTGATGAAGGCCCGCACATTGAAGGATGCCGATAACGTCACATGACAATCAAAATTTAATTTGCTTCTCAAAAATTTTATTATTCTTCAGTTTGCGTCATCAAAAACTAGAAATTAGACTTTCTCTCCCTACAAGGCTTTGCTTTACATGATAACCCCTATATATATGTTGGACTATATATATGTGTTAGCAGACTTATGTGATCAAAATTCCTTATTGTTAATTTTCTTGCTTAATCGCTGTTATGAACTAATTTTCATCACAAAATATTAAAAACTAAACCTTTTCTCTGAAGGGTTTACTGTTCATGAGAAATTTTACATGGAGTGGGGTCCAATTTGATCCATTCAATTTTTTTATTATATTGTTATCACGAACCAATTTTCATCATAAAGACATATAAAAACTTTGTCTTAATTAAGTCCTTCTGGGTGTGACATACGTCCGCACAAACTCAATATTCCCTGTACCATAATGATGTAGGGTATAAAGAAAAAGATGGAAAAAATACAATACAATTTCCTGTGTAAAAGTGTACTAAACCCTCTGTTTCATAAAGAAGATGAAGAAACACCATGTCAAAGAACTCTTCTTCTCTTTCTTCCTCCATTTGTATGCCGAAACTGATTGTTTAAATCTACTTACGTAAGCAACTATTTTTCGGGTATCATCATAAGAACGGAATCGTCGTTCGGGCTGACGATAACTTATCGATTGGAATGTTAACTAGAAAGCGGAATGTTTAACTAAGAGACAAATTCCTTGTGGGTGTTTAACGTCTGCACCTGACATGAAGTCTTAATCAGACGGGTTACCTACAACCATCGGCAATCGAGAGGTAAGTTGATTGAGGACCCCTCAGGGAGAAAGGTAATCCCCATTGATGGGGGCCTTTCTACCCTGAAGTACCGCAATAGAAAATGGGTGTTACGAAATTCTCGCTTAGTGGTCTGCGTCGAGGCCTATCTAAGCACCTCTTTAAATGCTCCCCGCGAAACTTTGAGGTAACCACAGCCACCACGAATACTCCCCGAAGGTCTGTACCCAGCGGTCAGGCAAGAAGGCATTCGTCCGGCATTCCGATGGGTAGGGTGCATCTTCCTGCCGGAGCAATCCTACTTTGGGACCCCCGTGGACACTTTACTTTAACTTCTTGGCTTATCGTTCAAACCAGAACTTACGCCAAACTATACAGCTTTGGGTGATCTCATACTGTACGCAGCCGTAGCCACTCTTGCCTTTAGACTATCCCCACGTCCCGGATAGCCAAATCCAACTATCTTTTCGCAAGGAAAATAACTAAGAGACAAGGTGTAACATCGCAATCATTGCACCGTTCAGTACAACGTTGCCAACGCTTTCTGAAATATGTCGCGCTAAGTTTCATTAAACTCGCCAACCTACGAGGACTTTCCTCATAATACAGGCATTTTTTTCTTAAATAATTGACGTTGTAACTCGTGGTGTGTAACCTGGCAATATAGCAACAACCTAAATACTTCGATAAAACAAGACAACAGCACAACTAGCAGCAAATTACGCAAACATACGCACATCCAGCTAGGTAGAAAGTATCTATAGCTTGAGGGTAATCGGCTAACATTTGACGGTCTTATTATAGTTTAAAGAAAGAAAAGAAAAAGATTAGCATTTTTTAAAACTTGCTTTCATTTTACGCTTAATATGAGCGTATTAGTGGTCGGATTCGATCCTGTTTGAAATCTCAACTTTATGTTTATGCTTTGGTAAAGGACAGACAGACGAACAATTAGGTTGCTTGTCAGTTACATTGGTATTATGTACAAACTATACCTGGCCCTTGACGTCATTAACGAACAACCTCTCTAGATATAGCCAAACGATATAAGTTTTCTCCTCCGTTGGCTTTTGGATATAGAGGATCCACATTGAATGCACGTTCGAGCGCATATACACGAACAAACAAATAAAGCAGTAAATACTCAGTAGACTCAAGAGCGAAGGAAATGCGTTTTTAACATACAAACATGTATACATATACACACATATTTACTTATTCTTTTCATGGATAATACAAATAAACAAAAATTTACACTTTCGCATACATGTGTACTTACAAATATCTATAGGAGTAACAAGGCTAACAGCTGAGCAACTTTTTGGTCAAGCAAAATCAAGTTGCGTATCCGTTGTTAAGTCTGAATGGGAAACAAAAAAAAATTCCAGTTAAAGGAAGAGTAAATGAAAAAAAATAAAGGGCAGACAACAACTACAATACAAAAATAACAGTACCTCTGGCCATATAAACGGGTATGACCATACGCATAAAGCTTTACCGGAAATGTGCGTATCAGAATCACATCCAAAGCAGTCTGTCAGTCAGTTAGCCGGCCAGTTAGCCAGCCAGTTGGTCAGTCATTGAGTCCTTTCCCCCTCCTCCTCCCCCTTTGTATTGGGCTCTCTTAGCCAAAGAATCATTTTCCTTATGCATGAAAAACGACTAAGTGTGGAACAAACATATTTCACATTTTGTTCATCAGTTGTTGTTACTAGTGTCGGTCTTCTGATGTATTTCACAAGCAAATAAACTGGCATTTTTACGTGTTAAAGCAAATTTTTAAAATTTTAAAAGAAATTTAAAGATGCCTTCAATAATAACTTCAGTATTTATTCTATTGTTTGGAAAAAAATCCATAAAGTTACCCAGTTCTTTAAAAGCTGAACAATGCCATTAACAATGACACAACCGAAAGTTTTCATTTGCAATTTTTCTTTATTGCATAAATTTCACTCATTTATTCAGTGCAGTATATTCGGTTTTTGCAGATGTGTGTAACACTAAGAAAGACTTGAGGTAGACTTAAATTTTATTATTGCGAAGCATCTAAGCTTATTTGTTCGTCCGTCCGTCCGTCCGTTCTTTTATTCAACCTAAACATCGTATTTTTTGAGATATTTTGATGAAATTTGATACACTGACGCACTATCGCTCAACCTCTAGTGAGTAACTGAAATTCTTCTAGTCTTTGTTTTGTGTTCATAGATTAGAAATGACTTAAACTTAGATGAACAGAAATCCCACAAAGTTTTCACATTTCTTACGGGAGCCAGAAGACACAATATCTTAGATAAAAACTACCTGTCGTCTTCTTTTTATACCCTACACCACTTGCTGTACATGGATGTATTAAGTTTGTGCGAACATATGCAGAATCCACAAATCTCTAAAACGGGGCCCATCTCTTATTATACCGATGAATTCAGAAAGTGTTTATGTTCGTCTGTCCATGTTACTTTCCCTTGATCGGCCAGATAAGAAGGTTTTCTTTTTACGTTTTCTCATTTCCAGTCGTAGACTTATTCCGAAGTCTTTCCTATATATAAACAACAAATTGTTATAAAATGTAATCTCATGTGCGTCTTGTTTGTCTAGCAATTGACTTTCGAATTATCTTCAATTAATAAAAAATTTATCTTTGATGTTAAAAAAAAAAAAAATGGACATAGAAAATAAAAAATCAAAAAATTTTAAATTATTTATTTATATGTTTATGCGCATTTCTTTTCTAAACTTATGATCAATCACAGAAAATTGTTTATAAATAATTGAAAATATTTTTCAATAATAAAAGCAAATATTGTTACGTATACACAACAAAATATATATAAAACGTACTCCACTATATAGATATGAGTACACATATTGCAAGCAGTTATAGAAATTCTTGTTCTTCTTTTAATATTTTTTACTTCTATGAATTTTACTCTGTGTAGTATAAAAACAAAATTGCAATTTTTAATGAAAGTGAAGTATACAGAGATTAAGCCGAATCTTGAAAGCCCGACCACATTGTTTATTTCAAATTTCATAGGTGTCCATCTTTCCTCAATCGACATTTTCAAAGCACTTGAGCTCGTGAAGCGTTTTTCTAATCACCTTTTCTTTTCTTCTATTGTTCTTGAATAATGCTCAGTGATTTAATAAACTCACACTAATTATGGATGGCATCACGAATCGGTTACACGTATAGAAAACGTTTTATACCTTTCCTGGGAAAAGCTTAAGCTATCTATCGACAACAAAACAATTTACCTTGTGGTCATATTTTCCCGTACGTGTTAAAGTAACTGATTTCTTTTTATTTATCCGGAAACTGTATATGAGAATCGGTGATAGCTCATCAACTTGCATGTAATATCTGATGTTGACTTTAGGTTACCTATATACCGAGACTTGGCTTTCCTGTTTGGTTCTAAACTGAGCGGAATTAATTAAAGAGGCTTTACTTTCGCTCACGTATAGTTCAGATAAAAAAGAACAGCTCTCGTAAGGTAAAAGCTGACAGCCCCTTTGTGCCGTTAACAGGAACTTCTTAGTTTGCAAAAAAAGAATACGGTTGCAGCTTTGGGCTAAGAACATCGAAGTAATTCAATAAAATATTTAACTTTATTAGAGCGGCTGGACTGAACACCTTAAGAAAAAAAGGGGATGGTCTTAGCTTGTACATTTAGTACTGGAATATATTTCTTGGGCGGAATAGTAATAATAACGATGCAATTGCATTTCATCATCAATCGCAAGCATCTCGATTATTAATCTAAGGACGACTTTTTAATTTTCTAGGAAAAGCTTAGAAGATAATAACAATTTTCTTTACTTTTCGCACAATCCACCCCTTTGATGCCATTAAATTTCCTTCAATCGACTGCATTCGTTAATTGAAACGAGTGAGAATTAACGCAGCAGGTTTGCTCATGTATTGTATTTATCAGAGATTCTTTACTCAGCTGATTTTAATAATTTTCTCTACTTCACAGTCTAACTAAGGCTATGGACCAAAATTTCCTAAAAATTTCTTTTATCTATTTGTTGAAAAATTATAATTTAATCATAAACGAACCAAGGCACTGACTATGAAGTACTTTGCTAGCGTAGCGAACAATATCTGTTTCTCTGTACTGCAACCAATTGATAAATTAAACAGGAAACTGAGTATAGATATATTGGGTGGTAAAGACAGCCACAGAAGACTGGCGTAAAAAATAAACAAAATGCAAACCTGCTTAAGTCGTATTTCTTCCTCATCCTATTAAAACATTGTGGGGATGTTCTCACATGGAATCAGAAGTCCATCGTAGTAGGCATTGTGGACGACAAGCAATGTCATAAATGGAGAAACTTATTAGACATTATTCGAAGTTCTCATAAACAGGGAACCATTTTTAGCTTATCAACAATAAGAGGACATAACAACAAGAAGGCATTCTTAAGACTGATTGCTCTTTCGTTGGCCAAAATGATAGCATTAAAGCTTATGCAAAAGGAGCGAAGAAAATGATTGCGAATAACTGCCTTGCGGTATACTCTTTTCAGTCTTATTCTGTGTTGCATTTAAAAATGATTTGAAAATGTATAGAAAAAATGCTTCTAAACTTTTATGACAACCCAATGATGAGGATGATTCTATTTTTTTTGATTGCTTTGCGTAACACAACAATCAGTGCACATTGGAGTGTTGCATTGATGTTTACAATCTGGGACAGACAAAATTTTATTGAGAATTTCTTCTTTCATTTTTCTCTTATTTTTCTTGCTTTTTATTGACTTTGATCAATAAGTATTTCATTCATTACCCATATGTCATATGTAGAATAAGTCCATCAAATATGATTCTCTATGGAATTTTGTGACCCATAGCTTTCTGATAGATGTATCAAATGTATACGCAAATAAAGAGACAATTTTCATAATTATCATTTTTGTGTCTCGTTTTCTGCTTCTTCTTTTCTTTTTTTTTTTTTGTTTTCCTTTTTTCTACTCCTTTCCACAATGACTGTCATTATGATTTGTTGGTGCCTTGAAATGAGTCCGAACACATCAAGTCATACTAATATTGTCGCAATATTATGTTATAGTGATTCTTGAAGCACACACACACTGCACACTGTATTCCCTCCTCACATGTATGTTAAGTTAACAAGTGCGTGCTTGATAATTTTTATTGCATATAAACTTGTTTTGCGTATTGTGTGTATAGAGACCAGGGAGGATCTTCTCCTCACTTTCTAAGGTATTCTAATTTGCATGCACTTGTACTGCGCTTATAATAACATTTTTTATTCAGATGCTATCAGAATGTCAACTCTATGCATTTTCTATTTATATTTATTTTTATATACAATTATATAACCATTATTCTCTTGTGTGTAATATGTAGAGAGAGAGAGAGACAGAGAGAGAAAGAGAGAAAGAGAGAGAGAGAGAGAGAGAGACAAAGAGTAGGCAGACAAAACATGTGTTCTTGACGAGCTGAGGCACGAAAAAACTGTACTCAGCATTTACAGTGACATTCCAAGGCACCCCAGCAGTTCGAAACCTATTACTTTTTGATTTCAAAATACGAAAACTCATTCATTTCGTAGGCGTAATCAACATCATAGGTATTGTAAAAAATATATGTTTTATGTACTGTTAGTCAATGTGACAGCAATTTCTCAGTAATTTTTCAAACTAAAAACGGTTTCATTAAACTTAGGATTTACGGTTGAATATGATTGAACGCTTGGGTCAGTATAGCAGATTTTTAAATCTAGCCTGATCAGATGAGAAAATTTAAGACTAAATATGTTTTTTAAAAAATAATTTGAGGTCATATTTAAAACGTCAACACGCCCAAAAGGCATACATATAAAATATCAGTTTCATTTTGTCATGCTTAACCGTATCTATGCTTACCTCTGTACCTTCTAAACATCATATATAAAACCTATGATCTATGATCCTATGATGATAGTGACCTTTTCACCTTAATTCGGTAGCGATCTGAACATTTCGACATAGACCACTATGATCAGTCAGACTTCTGATTTCAAAACACATACCCCTGTTTTATAATGAAGGATGGGGATGTATTCATGTCGTGAAAACTTTTTCAGGATCCAGAAAAAAGCAGCCGAGTCCCCATAAGTATATACAGATGCCCCTTATATAACGCTGTTTCGATACGACACCATAGAAAATTAACAGAGTTAGTTGTGATTGTGAACCCGATTTCGAAAAGCTGGCATATTTTTGAATAAAGTCTGACTTAATCTGTAAACTTAAACCGGGTGCGTTTATGTCAACTTTAAAATCATTTTCGCACCCATAAAATTAGTAAAACACAGTCAAAGGACGGACGAACGTAGCTAAATACAAGGCATGTCTATAGTTTGTGCGTGGTTTCTTGTTGGTAGGCCCGGAAATTGTTAGAGGGATAAGAAACTTACTTTACCTACGATCTAAAATTTTGCATTTAAAAGATTAAAGATCGCACAAACGAAGTCTAGGTTTGACTGCTGAGCTTTAGCTTAACTAAAATTGAACGTACATATGTATGGACAACAGACAACAATGTCTGTAGGAGCAAGGAAGAGCGATAAGTAATTATTCAGTAAAACATGAGGAACGCAATATATGGCCTGAGTCTACACTCCATTGCGTGCAACGGACGCACGTAGACTTTTTTATTGGCAATTAAATATGCCGTAAGTGTTCTGCATATATGTGTTAATAATATTTTCAAATATTTTTTAAAAAAGAAAATTTGCATTCACTTTTTTATAGGAAATATTAAAAAAAAAATTATTCCCAATCGTTAAAAAAGAACAAGCAAAACAGAAGTTAAAAAATTGAAAAGATCAATAAACGAAAACATGACATAAAAATCAAAGTGAAAAAATAAACTCTTAAGCTAAAGTCGCAAGATGACACTGCACAGATGTTTGCGACGTTAAAAGTGAATATTCACAAGTAATAAAGAAGCTATTAACCTTTAACGAACAGCAAAGCAAGCGAAATACCTCTTATAAGGCAGACTATACTTTAATTATGATTAGCATTTTTGGCCGCAACTACACTCAGTGCTCGGCCGATACAGGCATAACACTTACTAATTGGGCAGATGCAGTCCACATTTTTGCGAGCATTCCATACTGAAGTAAGGTTTTAAATATAAGTCGTCCCACCTGATTCGAGTTACCCTTAGTTCTTGGAAAATCAGCTTCTTTGCTCAATTTACTTTTCGAGTTTAAAGTTGAAACGTTATACTATAACTTTATATCCAGCAAAATATTAACGGACCTTGGCCACACCACTCTGCAATCTGGATCCAGTTCATAGCTGTCGATCTCTAGTAAGCTTGATAGCTGTCGATTCTTGGCTGTAACGAGTAGAGAATTTGTAGTGAACGACTCAACAGGCATTTTTCTTATTAACGAATGCAAAATCTTTTGATCGTGAAATTGCTGCCGGGTAACGTATTCAGCTTATGACCGATGTTACTCAAATCAACCCCTAGCGTAGTATTTTTAGTCGAATTCGTATTTGTTGTATTCATCTCTACGCACGCAACGTACGTACGTCTGTCCGCTCCCTTTTAGATAAAATGAACGGAGAATGGAATTTCTAAAATTTTCAAAACTCAATGAAAACAAACAATCGTCATAATATTGAACTTAATAAAGCAGTTGATGATTAGCAAAAATACCCTGCTCACGAACAAAAGTAGAAAAAGTAGAATTGAGTAAGAGGACTCAGAAAATTATCAGAATTAAACGTGATACTCGGGGATTGTTTTCCAGGTTTTATATGCAATCGATTTGGTCCACGGAAGGCAATTGAATCATGACTTTAAAGGAAAGAAATCAAGTTCGAGTACCTCCCAAAAAAAGTGAAGTGTTCTGAAATCTTGAATTTCTAATTTCTATTGATTAGAGCTTTCTTCGAAGCTTTAAAATGTTACTCTAACTTTATAAATAAAGTGCTGTGCTACTCATAGTCCAATGCCACGACCTTACTTATAAGAAACATTTGGAATCGTCGCAAACACAACGGAGCGTTCACATACAATTCCAAGGTATGTTACACCGAAAATTATATGAAACAAGGAGTGTTGAGTTGAATTCTCTTAACCGCTAAGTCGATGCTAACATACTCTGTCCATATCTATTAAAAGTTTGAAAACTTACTAGATAGGATAGAAGGCCATCATTAGTGACTTAGTAAACATTCTTCTAAAACTTGCTCCATCCTTTTTTTTTGTTAGAAAGAAAATTGCAAGTATTTACAAAATTTTAAAATTTATTTATTTTTTTTATTTCTTTTTTCCTTGATTATCAATAAAACATAGAAATTTTCTATAGAAATTCCTATGCCAAAGAACGGGCTATTGCTTGCTGTGAAACATAAAGTTACACAAATAGTTTGCTTTCAAGAAAAAAAAAAAAAAAATCCGTAATAAACTTTAGTATACATTATAGACCTATGAGTGTAGTTGTACATCAATGCCACAACTTGTCGGACAGTAAAGTATTTAAAAAAAAAAAAAAAAATTTTGCAAGAAAAAAAAGTTCTTAAGTACATTGCAATCATCTACAGCTTTAGTTCTAAGTCAAGCAGCAGTCAGCTATAGACCATCAATGTAATGCATAACGACCAAATCTTTTTGAGTTTGTGTTCGTTTTCTTTAGCCTTCCGAACTTCGTCTTTTTGCTATTCATAGACAAAAGAGTTATAACTTTAAACAAATCTTATACGTGACTCTTGTTTTGTTAATATTTTCATATAGTTTACGATACTCTCAAGTATTTATGACCGTACAACTTGCATATATTTAACATTTCTGTCCGAATGTTTTCGTGTTTATTTTCTGCATACAAACGCAAATCTTTGTTTTATTTATTTATTTTCTTTCGTTTTGTTCTCTTTTGAAATTTGCTTTGCTTTATTTGAAATTTGATGATTTCCTTCTTTTGCATCCGTCATCGAAGGACGAGGGATATATTCATTTTGCCAAATCGCTCGCAACGGCCAGCAACGACCACACTAAGTATATATATTCTTGGTCAACATTAAATTCTGAATCGATTTAAGCATATCCGTCCGTCTGTCTGGCCGTCTATGTAATGTCTAAGGTGTCGACTTAAAATTTGCCAAAAACATTGGAAATTCTTGCACATACGTTGCTACTGAACATCAGCCTAATTGGTTCAAACGACACACCTACAGTACTACGTAAACTGAGAATCCTTCTGTTTTTCAAAATGTATAAAAAATTTGTTTTTTGCTTATTAGTCATACACTACTGCACGTAAATCTACAAAAATTTCAACGTAAACTCTATGGACCATGTCGTAGTACGTATACAAGAACGGGAAAATTGACCCGATATTAGAGTGCAACAAAATTGAATTTTGATTGCAAAACCTTTATAACGCGCAGAAGCTTCTAAAACCCCATAAAGTATGTAAAAAGCATGTCCGTTTGTCTGTCTGTCCATCTGTCCATAACGCTTACAAATTTGCAAAAGAATTTAAAAATGACGAAACCTGGTCCAAGGACACGCCTACAACGCCCACACACCAAGCAACAAAAGTTGTCAACGCCTTTGCTTTCCCTGTTTCTTACTTGTCACAAAATACAATCCATAGAACGTGTGAATTTCCATTCTATTCTAAAACTAGGAAAAAACAACCGTCCAATATTTCAGGCTATGGAAATTTATTCCTTCTCATTCTTTCTAGTTGGTGATGGGTATAAAAGATTCGGTTACGCCTGAATATTATTTTCTTACTTTTTTTTTTTTTCTTCTGTCCTTTCTTGGCTTTCTTTATCAAGTACAAGTATCGTTATCAACGCTAGAGTTACATAAACTTTTTTTAAAGAAAGCTTTTGAAAAGTAGGTAAACCTACTCTAGTAAATCGAAACTCTGATAATAAAAAGTAAACATAATTCGATATCTGAAATACAAAACACTGAAATCTCAGGCCACCGAACGGATTTTGACAGAGCTTCAATTCAATCGCAACTCAATATCATTATATGGCGCCCTTTGAATGCAAAACTTTGAAAAGGTCTCATCTACTTTAGAGCGCACCTTGTAGGTTTATCGTTTTTTTTTTTTTTTCTATAGAAAAATGTTTAAATAATTTTTAAGATCAACGAAATTTTCTTCCTAAAATTTTTCGAAAAAATAAAAATACCTTTTAACTGAGGAGATTACTTTCTACTCTGGCCTTACCTTTCTTAATGAAACAAAACAAAAAAAAAGAACGTCTTCGTTTTTGATGGGTTCCTTAGATAAAAATATTCACGAAAATAATTTGCAAAGAAAGCGAAATAAAAAGAGTAAACTTTACTTAAATTCTTAATTTGATTGTTGTTGTTGTTGCGCTGTTTAACGGTAAATTTGTATTATAAGCGCTTACTACGATACTTTCGAAACAATGGACTCGAGGGTTAAGAGAAAAAAGGCGAAACGTGCTCGAGTGAGTTTTATAAAATTAAACAAAAAAATTTATGTTTACCCACAAAACTTGTGAAAACACTTCACAAACCCATACATACATACACGCGCACACACATACACATATACATAGATTCGCACGCTGAAACTCTTAAACAGTGATGCGATAGTGATTGCTTTGACTTGGCTTAGGAATTGTTGTTGTTATTATTGTTTAATTTCTGTTTTTATTTTGGCAGCCTCCGAAAAATTTTGGCCTGAATGCACAACCAACTAAACGAAAAAGTGGTAACAAACTAAAGCAGGAAGTGGCAATGTTGCGGAAACATAATTCAACTTTGAGTGTGCGATGTGCACTCTTATGTAGATTTACAAACAAACATACATACATAACAAGCATATAAATCGGACAAATACGCACACACAAACATACGATTATATTATCGACAATACAGGATGAATGGTAGTAAAGAGAGCCAAAATGAAAAAATTGGCAAAAAAAAAAAAAAAAACCAAAAATGTGAATAGTTTACGTTATAATAATGATGTAGTGAATGCGCACATAAAAGGCCGAGCAGTTTTAATATTTTTGTTATGCTTTTATAACCACACAGGCTTAATGGAGAAGTTTTCTTGTTTCACGCGAAATTTCGCTCCGCAGTTTCTCATTCAACTTTGGATTTGTAAGAAGATTTCATGAATTTCTTGGCTTTTTCCTTGGAAAGGTCTAAAAAGAAGAAGAAGATGTTCTAAAAAACTCATTTAATTTATTTTTAATTTTTACCTAAATGATTTTTTTTGAAATAAAACAAAAAAAAATATGTTGTTAGATAGACTTTCTCGGGAAATATTCATTGTTTCAGAAGAAGAAAAAACAAAAAAAGAAAGAATTTATTTTAAGCATAAGAAAATAACAGCATTTAGGGAAGAAGGAAAATAAGGAAGAAAGAAAAGTTTGTGAAAGGATGCCCCGCTATTATGATGCGCGTTTACAGAAACAAATTTGTTATAAATTGTTAACAAGTGCTGCCAGGCAATCCAACCGAGCTAAACACAAACAATTCAAAATAATTCACTTGTAAAACACTGAAGCATCATTATCGCATACACAGCTACATGTGCACACATGCACGCGTACGAACACGAATCCCTCATATATGCAAGTCAAATAGTAATCATTATCAAGTTTAAACTACCATCGGAGCATTTCTAACAAGATGTTGTTTTTGTTGTTGTTCTTGTTCTTGTTATTGCTGTTATTGTGGTTGCTTTTGTTGTTGTTATTGTCGTTGCCGTTCTGGTTAGTAAGAGAGAGAACTAAACGCTTAAGAGCTATAAACTATTTATTTATATACAAACATACATACATACATACATACATACAAATGCATACAAAGTTTGGGTAAATGTGGGCATTGTGTGCGTTAGTGTATATATGACACTCATTCCTAAGCATTTGTTTTGTACGCGTTATGACGACAACGACCACCTAAAGCGTGCAATTTAACACTTGCTTCAAAGGCATAAAATTCTTATTGAGTTTCCTATGTATACTGCAGAGACATGCACGCTGTAAACATGTTCATATGCACAAATATGTTACGATATACGAGGAAATCAGTATCACTCCTTACACTAATAATAACAATAATAATAATAATGGGAATGATATGAAAAGAAATCACGAATTTTCAAAATTTGGATATTCGACGGAAACATTACGTCGACATTATTCGCTAATATTGCTTGATAGGTTTTGGGTTCTTTGTAGCAATTTTAGATTTTTCAATAGTCCTTAGAGTCCCTCATTCACTCGGGTCTACTTTAAAGATATGCTTGACCCTGCCTGCCAAGAGTGCTTACGGCTTACTTATAAGGCCTACGACCTCGTTTTAAACCATGGATAAAAAAAAATTAAGAAGTTTAATACGATTTGGGGTCCGTTTATCGAATTAGCTTCCGTAAAGAAACACAAAAACCGTATGATCTTTTGGCTTGATAGTACTCGATTAGTTGCGCGATATCATCAGTGTGTGGACAAAGGACACCATCAATCCAAAACTACAAATTTGGTTCGAGTTGACTCCATAATAAGCGCCTGATAGTCCGATAATATTATATAAATTTAATTATCAATCAATCATCGTGCGTTCATATCTCGAGTGCGGTAGAGCTTTGAATAAAGCCTATAGCCCTAGACGTTAATGCCTTAAGAGCTTACGTCTTCGGATCTATTTCTCTGGCTAAATTATTTACTATAATAATAATAATAAAGACAATGATGATAATAGTTAAGCAAAGAAAGATGTTCACGGCCGTCGGAGGAAGCACTGTTGAGGGTTAAACTATAACTAAAAAGTGCTTTTGCAAAGCAAAGAAAGATGTTCAAGGCCATCGAAGGAACCACGGTTGAGGGTTAAACTATAACTAAAAACTGCTTTTGCTGCTACCTTAGTGAAATAGTCAATCATGCTACTTAAAGCCTACTCTACAACCAGGTCAGAGAGAGGCATCAAGAATTCAAATTTGTTCTTGGCCTATATGCGAAATAACATGAAATGTGGATTCTGGGTGCAGGCATTCTCTTGTCGTGTCCATTATAATGAGCGAAAGACTTAGGCAATGAGCAGAAATAAGAATGGCAATCTTCCCATTTGAAGAGACTTTTCTTAATGGCCTGCGAAAAAATTTACGGAAGACAGCAGAATGTCAGATCTTCATACTTGCCGTAGCCCAGACCGTTTATGGGCCACAAATATCTACGGTCGTTCTTGCTCAGGAAGACGCCTCTTTCTTACGGGATTTGTATGAGCTTAAAATAGCGGAACGAGCTTACGGAAAGATAGAAAAATGTTAGGCCTTTCCTTCAACCACGAATCAGATCAGGTGTTAGCTAATAGAATTTCGAATGAAAACCCACCAACTCTACAAGAGTGTACGGCAAGTGTTTTGCAGAAATTTTCATAATTTCTACTAAAGGTTCAAGGCAATCCGACAAACAAGTAGAAGTAAAATTCTGAATAGCTTTGTTTATTACTTTTTCAATCACATTCCTTATAAAAGGCTTTCACGAAGGTCTACATTCCACGATAAGCGTAAAGGAAAAAGGCAGAGTTTTTCCTTTAATTGACCAGATATTCTGTGTACTTGGTGGGCAGCTATATACAACTTCCGTTGACAATCGTTTTATTTACAAAAAGCTTTTACAAGCCTCCAGAGGCAGTGTAGAATATAGGGTTCCTAAAGGATTTTTTGCAAGCCTTCTACTGGCTGTCGCTCTTGATAAAAATCGCTTTCTTATAGAAGACTTAAAAGATATTCGAGACCTAGGGGAAGCATTGAGAATGCCTTAGATCCATTTGACAATTCTTGGCAAGTATTTTTGCATCCATCGCAAAAGATTTTCTCCGCTTGCTCACAAAAGTTAAGAAATCGAGCTCAAATTTTTCAAAAGACAACCAAAATTTTCTCATGCAGATTGTCCTCGAGGCCTTTGCCAAAGAAAAGGCCTACAGCACTTTAACACTTATCGTGCCTTTCACTCGTTTCTTGTAAACTACAACAAATAAAAATATCCCCATATGTCCCAAGCCCGATCGTTCCGTATTTGCAGAAAATTAGTAAAAGTCAACTACAACCGTTTAATACCATAGAGTGTCGAAAGTTCATCTTTTTCCTTTCCTTCATTCAAAAATTTCCTTATGGTACAGTTGTTGAGGACAAAAATATTCGTCCGAAGAGCTGAAGATAATTTTCTTACTTGTTTATATGCACATCGTCTTTTTCTTAAGGCTGTAAAAGTGTCGTCACCAACATTGTAGAATATAATGAAAATAATGTTACTCACTCTTCTTTGAAGATTTGAAGATTCTTGTCGAGTCTTTATCGCAAATTTCTAGTCTTTCTAGTCATTCATTTTTTTATATCACTATTTTGCCTATAAGAAGGCTTTATGAATAGACAGCTTTTTAAAACAAAGTTTTAGGCTCGATCACAGTGGTTCCATTCTCCTGTCATGCAATCAATTTCGAATATACGTAGCCCGGTTTGTTTTGGACGTTGTCACGTCAAGTCGAAGGTACACGAATAGCGACTGCTCAAATGCGAAGTGAAAAACAATTCTCAGACTGCATTATACTGCCTTGGACTTAATTAAAGGCGGAATCTAAATAAAGGATTGACTCTTATGGTGTCTTCCCTGTAGTTCTCTAACAAACTTTACATTTTAAACACTTTTCGATTATAATATGGGCCAGCGCGTTACCTAAGCTAATTAATGTTAAGAGTTTTCAAGAAATTTGATTACAATTTTCAACTGTGTCCTATCTGGCCTTTACAGAAATGAAAGATGGTACTCCAATAGTAAACGTAGGACTTTGAAAAACTATGGAGAAGGGACGTCTTTTATGCCTTAGAAATAATTTCGAAAATGCTTCGTCTTTTAACTGCTGTTCAGTTTTGTTTGCTGCTTATACCAACCTTTCGCCGAAAGGGTATTTGAGGAAAAATATTTTCCATATAAAAGCACGTTTCAGAAACATAGGCAAATAAGTTCTCAACAATGATTACATTTAACTAAAACAAATATACCTGAAATCTACACACCTTAAGAAAGATAAACAAATAGTTGAAGGAGGAAAAGCATATAGCCATCGTCGCATATATGAGCGCAAGTATTCATATGCAAATAACAAATAATAGAAGCGGTTTTTTTTTTTTGTTAACACAAACACACCGTTCCTGATGCCGATGACGATGCCGTTACCCATCATCTCTGTAAATATAGAAAATGTTATAAAATAAGGATATAATATAAAATTTTTAGCAAAAGAAAAATCGTGGTGAAAATTGTTGTTGTACACGAATGTACACGAACGTGTTAAACATTATGACAGGTGTATGTAGAAATATGGGCCACGGAGGTATTACTTCAAAAAACCGCAAAACTGCCAACTGCTGCATCAACAACGGTAACAACAATAACCGACACATCGGTGAGCGAGTGTGCAAATAAATGAAAGAAGGGCATTGAAAAAAAAAAAAAAAAAAAAATAAGACTCAAAGGCAATACCATTCACTTACTCACTCATGAACACATGTTTACGGGTATTGATGCAAAGACATTGATGCGTGCACAATATGCGCGCTGGGTATTGTTGTACCGACAACGACGTTAGTTTTGCGGTTGGAAAACCGCAAACAAAACAGTAAACAAACGTTGACACGTGAAGTGGTTTTTGAATTGCTTTCACGTGTGCGTGTGTCTATATATGTGTGTGACTATATGCATGTACGCGAGAATGTGTGTGTGTGGGTGTGCGTGTTGACATTTATTCTCAGCACTGTTCTTTTTCCACTTTTTACTTTTTTTTTTTTTACTTTTTTACATGCAAATTTTCAAAGAGTTGATTTCTCCTGTCAATGATGGAACTTGAATATACTAAAAATAAAAATCATCTTAAAAGGGAGCATTAAGGAGCGAGTGACGTAATATGCAAGAAATTCAATTTCTTTCTCTTTTTTTTTTTTTTTTTGTTCTTTAAACATTATTTGGCAGCAAATATTTAGTGTTTCCAATACTACGGAGTAAGAAATGTATGGAAAAGGGCTGCTCATCGATGATGACATTGATGCTCAACCAAGCGTGAAGGCGAAGAACAGAACAAGAGAGTTCAAGAAAAATTAATCGAAAACCTTCTTAACAGCAGCGGAGGCAAAAACTCTGCTACGAAATAAGAATCGTATCCTGCGTAACATGAAATCTTACATCTACCGACGAAAAAATAAGCATAAAGGTTGGTTAAAAGGTTTCCGGCGTACGTAAGGACAACCAATGGTTGCCCGACTTTGTTCATTAACGTAAAACATTTCAAAAACGGCACGATGCTCATCCAACATTTGGATACGTTCGTTATAGAACGATTTGCATCAAATCTCCCAAATTACGCTTCACTTCCTCCAGTGATGTTATCATTACATCCAAACTTTTGTCCTGGCACATAATTTTGGGAACTGTCAACAGATAATAGTCACTGGTGATTAGATCTGAAAACGGATGGGACCTTCAACCTTAATTCGACGGTCGCTCAATGCCTTTTGATCAAGCTAAGAGACGTTTTTGTTAGTGATTGCAATTTCCGAATGTTTACCATCACCCAAGCTGGTAGAGCGACGTTGCTATTCAGGCTAAAGGCCCTCAGAGTAGATCTTGAAAAATTTTATTTGCTATAAGTTATCTAAAGAAATTCATTTTAGAGTAGGTATCCAGAATGAAAGCCATGCAAATTGCAGTCTACCTTTTATTGAACAGAAAGGGCATTTTTTTGGAGAACAAAAAAATGTATATTTATCTTGAATTGATCGTCTTTAGCAGCCAATTTTTTAATTTATCTTTTTTTATTATGACCAATCACTCCGAGGATGCTTTCTCTTGGTGTAACACGGTGACTGTTAGAAAGAAGGGAGAAAAGCAGCCTAGTGAGTGTGTGCTTAGTCCATAAGTGTCATGCCTTTACTATCTGAGCACTCACTAAAGCACGAGTAGAAAAAACTCTACAGATTTGATTTGATCTCATGAATTCTGGCTTGACAGTCGCGATTCTTACCAACTCGTAATGCTCAGGCATTACTATCCTGTATATGAAATCGAACTGGAAGATAAAAAGTACAATCCCCTGGTCGGTATATCGTCGCGTACATATTGTAGCGTATCTTTATAAAAACATCGAGTATAATTCGTAACGTTCGTCATGCTTGTCGTGCGTACCTGTACCATACATCATATATAGCCCATATCGTATAGGTTTCGTACTACATCTTCGTAGGTACTTTATAAGAGTGTACAAATGGGTTTGTAGGCCGATTTTCCAAAGTTTGCAAAGAAAAACAGAATTTTGGAGATAAATTTGTTTTGCTAGATGGAAGTATGGAGAGCAAAATCGTAATTTCCATAAATTGTCATTTAGGTATCAGTTGGACTTAAGTTAATCAATTCCGGAAATATTCTCACCTACCAGTAGTTCATTGTAAAAAGCCATGAATGCCTTGGAAATTTTGAAAACTCCGAGTAAATAGTTGCGAACTAATACAATACACAAGACTAGGTTTATGTAAACCTGCGGTTACGGTATAACTCTTCAGTATAAACGAGACTAACTTCAATGTCATTCTATGCCGCAAGATTTAGCTTTGAAAAAAGTTGCTTAATTTAAATTATTTTAAGGTATTTTTCAAGCGGCCGTTAAACAGTTAAGTTTATTATTTGCTTATTTAGAACATAATTCGATTTGTTATTTAAATTAAAACTCATGAGTGTGTAACTTTTTCAATTATCATTTTACTATTTTAAACACTTTATAAACCAACGGACAGGATGTGCCAACATTTGCAAATGACAATTCATTTGTATGCGTGTGCAACTATGTATCGTTGTGTTTATTGAAAATCAAATAACTAACTAAGCTTTTGTTTTAGTTTAAACATATCTTTGCATTGCTTTGAACGTTTATTGTTAAAATAATGGAAACAAAAAAAATAAGAAAAAAAACTACAACAGCAACAATAAAATAACAGTTTCATGACAATGTTCCGTGTGCATGTGCATTAATGCGGGCGTGTTTCTGTTGGTATTGAACTTAGCACAGAAAAACACAAATTAAAGCAAATGCGAAATTGTTGTGACCCTCGAAACGAATCACGGATGCCTGGCGCTTTAAGTGATTTCATAAAAGCTACCTACCTATCGTTCGAATAATTGCTTTAAGCCTTTCTGCAAGTATTTTTATAATCAAAAAGTATTCCCAGTAAATCCCCGATCTCTGGTTTACATGTAATGTTCTTGCAAATCTTTGATGGAAAGACTTTTGCTTTCAATAATTTTATGGTTAGCTCTTCAATTATATGTAAGAAATCTGAAGAGTCTTTTCAAATCTCACTTTTTAATATATATATATATATATCTATATATATAAACTTAACATGTCCACCAAATTTTATTTTCTTTTCTCTGACAATTATGAGAATTTTAATAAGAGCGAGAGACAGACGGACAGACAGACAGACAGACAGACAATTATAGCCTAACATAGCTAAATCAGTTCAAAATTTCGTGCTTATAACTGCACAAAACTTTGTATGTTACAAGCACAACCATGAGCTAATTTGACGTACGGTATTTAGAATATTATAAAACCAAAAACATTGCATGTATATATAAAAAAACTCTCTGTTGACAATTTCCGTTTGTTTGGTTATTTCCGTTTGCCATTAAAATTCCTCCCTAAACACACAGAAAACAAAAACATATACTAACTTACAGTGACAGGGGAATAAGCATTTGTATGTATGGGTTTTCATGTAACGGTATTTACATACCAATTGCAACGATACACGCTTTGGCATTGTTTTACAGTTATGTTAAACGGAAATAAAATAATGCCCTTTAAATAGAGAGGCAGATGAAAGCGAAAAAATGAGGAAAGCACACACATAGAGAGAGAGAGAGAGAGAGAGAGATTGGACGGACTTGGAAAATGGAGTCGAAAGAGAAAAAATTTTTTATATATTAAAGAAAACAAAAAAAATAATAATAAAACCTTCTTTGCTCCTTCCGTAAATCCTGTTATATAAAGGAAAAAAATGCGCAAAAATGTTGTTTTTTTGAGCTTAATCTGCCTTCACAGAATTCCTTAAGAAAAGTATTACCAATTTATTAGCCCCCCGCAAGTTTATCGCTGCAAGAAGAATTGCTTTGAGTTCATCCAATACACGCGCAAAGATCTTTTATTCACGTATCCACCGAAAATACCATTACGCTGGGAAAAAGTTTGAATAGTGAGTCATGTTAGTACGGGAACGAGTTGTTTCAAGGAGATCTTCTTTTAATTATGATTTTGTAAAGGACTTTTCTCATCTTCCATTTGTCAATCGTCCATATAAAATTATCAATAAAAAATCCTCCATTTGTCAATCGTTCATATAAAATTATCAATAAACGACCTCTTCTCTATTCTTCATCGGGAATGGCGTCATAGGCTGGTTCGGTTGTAACGTATATTTTATAGAACTAAGAATACATAAAAACTCGTTTCAGCTTCTGACAATAGTTGGATAGGAGTTAAATCGTCTCTAGAGTCTTAAGTTAAGTCAAGAACATATATATATATATATATATGTATATATAACATTCCCCAAGAGATGGCATTTTAAATTTTGCGCGATTTGCAAGATACAACTGTCATTGCGGTAACGTTTAACAGATCAAACGTTCCACATACGTAACCTTATCAGTAGAAACCGAATTCTCCTTTGCGGTGAGATTCATTTTCATGTGTCTGAAAGCCCAAAGTAAACCAAAACTGTCGCAAGTTTTGTTAACGTAGAGCAACGTGATAGTTGAACAACGTTTCCGACCACAACCAGTAACAGGTTTGGTAGGATTTTTTTATTAAATACGACCATGAGTCACTAGGTTAAACTTTTTCGAAAATATCATTGGAAAGAAGGCCGAATTTCTCTATTTAGAGATGCTAGGGACGTCAA
The DNA here is from genome assembly GCA_000688715.1 of Glossina pallidipes. Classification (NCBI taxonomy): domain Eukaryota; kingdom Metazoa; phylum Arthropoda; class Insecta; order Diptera; family Glossinidae; genus Glossina; species Glossina pallidipes. The sequence continues at coordinate 776,264 of KK499815.1, read as the reverse complement.
CGAGATTTATCTGCAGCAGCATGTAGCCATCTACCACCAAGCTTATGAGGCCTTTGTATATGAAAAATTTCACCTCTTATCAAAGGACATTGTCGTGGACATGTCATCGACTAAGTTATCTAGACACGTTTACCTTTGTTGACCTTTCCGTTCTTGTCCGATTGTGTGTCACTGATATATGATAGCAAAATACTGAAACAGTATATATAGTGCTCCAGCATTCAATCATAAAACACATTCAGACGCAAATTGCAGCAGCTGCGAATCTTAGATGTTGTTTCAGGCAAATGTCAGCTGAATTGCCGAACGAAATCAAACTTGGCCGAAATTTTGCTGAATCTGAAAGGAAAGGGCAAAGCCATAAAGAAACAAAAAAAAACCGTAACACTTCCACACCTGCCGCATATATTAAACTCTTTCATTAACATTCAATAAATCTGAATCAAATTACATTTTAAACTAAAGTTTAAACTAAAACTGAACTTTTCCACATTAAATCTGATTCTAAGTTCAAGTCGTGCAATCAAATGAATGCAAGCAAAATTGTCTTCTACTTAATGGACTTATGGTAGATTGTATTTTGCATTTTGATGATATCCCCGAGTCCGTTAACCCATAAAACACATTTGCAAACTTTTTAAACCAAGATATCGTCAAGTAACTTAGTTAAATGCAATTTTACAGATGAAGTGGAGACAATTACATTTAGTTATGCTATACATATATGACTCGAACACTTTCATTCGTTAAGTTAAGCGTGAACTTTTCCAAAGGAGCACACACGCTTTTTTCCGTTCTTCCCCTCTCTTATTCACTCAATTTCTCTTTTTTATATTATCTCTGTATATGTCTGTCTCGGTGTTCGCGTGTATTCTTTGCCGTACTGCTTTTTTAATATTTATTCACCTGCCCTTGTTTATTTAACAATATTACATAACCGCAATGGTTATGAAATTTTTATAGAAAAAGTGCTGAAAAAGAATTTTGTTAGCATTTCGGACTTTAATCAAAACACAATCTATACCGCCTATGCATATGAACTGAACGATTGGTATTTTGTTACTTATGGGTTTCAAATGAATTCTTCTCAATGCAGTGCATTTTATTCGTATCATTGTATTACACCCTTTTCATGATATTCAAACACTATTGCAAAGAAGGGCAAACAAACATACTACGTACTGTGCTAGATGTTCTTATATTGTGATATGCAAAACATTCGTGTTTTCCCCTTTTTTTTCCTTAATTCAACTATCAAACTACCACACAAACAATCTCTGTTAAATTGCATGCGATACTTAGCTATCAATAAAGTTCACAACCAAATATATATATATATATATATATATATATGTACTTTCCGACTCTTACAGCGAAAATGTTGAGAATGCTATTCCGGCTGAAAGCTATAATAATGATATTATGCTTGCTGTGTGCGAGTGTTGTTTTTATTTGCAATGCTTTAAAATATTTTTCAATATTGCTTTGTTGTTGTTTCATAAATACAAGCGCGCGTAAACACTCAAGCAGGCATTTATCTCAACATAGATCCCTTTTGATAGCGTAAATGGCCTCTTAATAGTGTAACAGTAGTACAACGAACAACGGATAATAATGAGAAAAAAATTATTCGGTTTTTATACTTTTGCGAAACTTGAATGAAAGCCTTTTCCGACCATTTTGGAACATTTTTGCGACCGCCGGATTCATGTGGAAAGACTTTCAGCCTCATGTTATCACTTTTGTTTTTAATTTTTTTTTTTTTTTTTGCTCAGAAAGCAATTAATGCAGGTCTCAGAGAGAAATTAAATAAAAATTATTTATTTTATGTGTTTTCAATAGCTTCGCTTTTTATACCCTACATAAAATGCCGACATTATATGTTATCAAAAGCTACTAGAAACGTAATATTTTTAAACCCATTATTTCAAAGATAAGAGAAAAAAAAAGGCAGGCAACAAAACCTAGTGAAAGGTGTTTATAAGCAAATCTCATTATTTGGAAAAATATATGGAGATTGCAATGCGTTCCGTTAAAACTTTAATACAGTGAATAGAATAATTCAAGGGTTTCCAAACTTTCCATATTGCAAGCTCTTCATGTTTAATTTAGGCTCTTAAGGCTTCTTGCAGCTGCAACCTAGATCCTACTGTATTGAGTTTTATACAAAACTTAAAAAATGCTTTTTAAAAATGTTTTTCTTCTTCTGTTTTTAGGAAGTATTTTAAAAAACATTATTTCCCGAATTTATTGGCAAAAAGTTTTGATAGTAAGTCTTAGGTCCTAGATCTACCACCAAAGTTCTATACAAATTTTTGGGTAAAATCTTAAAAAATCTTTACTAAAATTCTTTAAAGTAAGTTTTAAAGTTATACTACGCTGCGAGCACAATCTTATAAGACATTTTCTCAAAACGTCAACCAATGTCTTTTTTGCACACTCTTTGATTGGGATAATTAACGAATTTTTTAAATCATCAACCTGGACCATATTCCTACCTCTTTCTTTTTCCTTACTTCTCCGATCACCGTATTATATATTCATGGGACACCCTTGAGTGATGGATCGTATTATACAAAACTAAATTCAAGTCGTCTGCCCTATAAGTAACGATTAGCTGCGATTATGCTTAAAGAGCGAAACTGTTCTCATTCATAAGGGTTTTGTCAGCGTAAATGACATCATTGGTAGACAAATATTAGCGAAAGCATAATTTTTCAAAGTATTGCGACCCCTACTTCTTACTCTTGTCTTACTTCCTTCTGACCTTAACCTTGTTACACGTATAAGGGAAATACATTACCGCGAATCATTCATGTTACAAAAAGTTATATATGTGCATGTATTGCATTAATCGCACTTGTTTCCGAGATCGCCGCACATGTTAAAATAGTTAAACTTTTCGTATGCATGGATCAACGAAGGCATACATTAGGTCATATAAAAAGTTTTTGCGGTTTTCTGCACGAAATGGTTGTGGTAATGCCTATATACCGGGCACAACTCATCTGATTGTCTTAAACGAACAAGTGCTTAAAAAGTGACACTTTAGGTTACATTTTTTGTGTGAAATATCTGAAGAAATACACTATGTGATGCTTTTTCATTATAAAAAGGGTAAAACATGCAAAAACATGCCGAAAAATTTGTGAAGTGTACGGTGAAAATGCTATGGGTGAACGAAGGACCCAGGAATGGTTTGCTCAATCCTGTTTCGCAGAGTCGTTGTCAAAGCTTCACCTCGCTTTTACAATTGGTGGAGCAAGACCGGCAGGTAAGCTGTCAGGAATAGCGGAAGCACCAAGCGTCAACCAAATGACAATTTGGAATAATTTGAAAAAAGCAGGCTGCAAAAAAAGGAAACCGCGGAGACTTTTTATATGACACATTAGAATGAACGCGCAAAATAAGAGCTAAATAAATTAGTTACTATGTGGTCGCATAAGAACCTTGTATAAGCGAAAATTATCTCGCACTGTTGAAGACACCAATGCAGTCACTGCTAGCGGTAATTTCACAACAGGATTATGTTTATAAAAATTAAAATGTTCAACTTTGGAAATGTTTTCCAATGCAAGAAGTCTTCGTTCCTTATTTTATATATATGCATAACATACGCATGTTTTTGTAGAGAAAATACATGATTAAACTAATTTAGCTCATTTTAGATAACCATTGAAAATGTTGATGCGACCGATAATTACAATATGCATAAACCTTTCAATTAAATCGCAGTAATATTTTAGAGATGAGCTATAAATTACGTGGCGATTTCACATCAGCTCCTAAATGTAGTCAGAATAATTGTTCTCTTTGTCTAGCTGGAAAATATGCAATAAGAAAAATGAACAAAATTTGTGTAAAAGTAGGCTATAAAAATTTCTACTTGCTGCTTGTTACGACGGCAAATTTTGTAGGGAAACGAAATTTATTAATTTAGTGAGCATACTACATAACATGAAGTTATCACTTTCTCCAGCCTTTTTGTAATGTGTCCTATCCTTCGTTTCTCTTTCTATATCTTTCTCTATTTCTCTGTTTATAGCTTCAGTTTAAAACAAGTAGAATATTAAATCGTACCATTACGCTTATAATATTCAGTAATACGACGGCTGGTATCGATCCATAGCAGTCAATGGACCCACTTTTACCAACCAATTAAGAAGAAAGACGAATTTTTCACAAAATTAATTAAAGAATTTCAAAAATGGGTTGAGAAAACGTTCCCTATAAAAAAGCAAATGAAAGCACAATAGTCGATCACAGCGCGGCATTAAATAACCTACACCACCTAGCAGTATGATAAATGATTCCCTCCGATAACGTTTTTCCATGGGCCACAGCACGTCAGTTTAATAAATTTCATCAACATATCTTAAAAAGTGCAGCCGGTAGGTTGAACGTAGGAAGCCCCGACGGACAGATGGATAGAAAGCTTAAATCGATTCAAAAAATGATTCCGAGTTGTCTGGAATAATAAAAATTCGGGCTATCTCAAGTTCTGCTTGTCGCACATATTCGCACAAGCTTAATAAGTCCTTGTGCCGCAAGTGACATAGGGTACAAAAATGGGACATATTTGCTTTATAAGCCTTGAAGAAATGTTAATCCAATTATTTATAATATAATATTTTATAGCTGTGGCTAACTCGAATTTGTCAGATATCCGCCACAGCTGATAGGTATTTCAGATTCGTTCCAATACGAATTAAACGCACGCTTACGTAATTTTAATTAAAATTTGAAATATATTTTATAGGAAAGCGAAAAGGAAAAACACATGAAACACATTTCCAATAATTTGTCACATCAAGGTAGATTTTCATTCACCTTGAATATGTTAATCTGTGCGAGCACAACAGAATTTAATATTCTATCAGAAACAAATTTTTGCAACTTTTCATTAAAATTTTTGTTTTTATTCCGCCAGCGTATAAAGTGTAAATTTTTTTTTGTTTTTTCACTCAGTATTTTTCCTACTGTATATAAAAATTATTTAATATAACAAAACTTTCTTCATACCAAACGACTATTGGTTATTATTATTATTATTTTCATTCCTTCCCTTCATACTTCCTTCCTGCACTCTCTTGTTGCGGCTTAAACGTGCACGTTTATAAAGGACATTGTCGAGAGTTCAGTTCGTTGAAATATTCCCAAATATTGGCACCACATATGAGCTGTTCATGCAGGTCTATTGAAAAGTTTTATGCTGCTGTTTATTAAAGTTAGCTTATAACTGAAAAAGCTGTGGGTTTTCTTTTTTTTTTTTTTTTTGATTTTAATTTATATAGGGAACAACGTGCTGTGTAAGTCAACAAAAAAAAAAAGTTTTTTTTTTTTTTTTTTTTTTTTTTTTTTTTTGTTTTTTATGCTATAGAAGAAAAGTTTTTTCTACGTTTATATAACAACAAATGATTGGCATAGTATAACCGTATTTATGGAGTAGATCAAGTGAACGCATGTATGTGTATGCGTGTATGTAAATATGTAATGTACGATAAACGATTTACTCAAATGGAAGATATTTTAGTTTTTAATTATTGAAATTGAAAGTTATCCTACCAACCCTTAAAAGGACAATTTTCGCTAAGGTAAATAAAATTTTTAAAAATTCGTTTTTTATTTAAAATTATCTTAAAATTTAACTGTAACTAGAATATATATTAATTTCATTACTTCAATCATAAAAAATTCAACTAATGCAACAAGTCAGACAACAAGAACAGGGCAATAGAATGAATAAGCGGCCAAAGAAACAAATATGCAAGGACCAGCAAACAGACAGCAAACTAATTAACTAAGAAGAAATGGGCAAATGGGCGGCACAGCCGAAAGACAAACAAAGCATGCACGAAACTTTGAATAATTGATCTGATAAATAAACCACGGGAGAATGAAAGCTTTTGAAGTGACAGATGAGCGATTAAGCAAAAAGAGAGTCAAGCAAACAGACGAACGTGAGTCTAATGGCGTCTTTTTCAGATGAGAAAATTAATCTCTAGCAAATTTTTATTAATAGTTAAGCCTTAAACTTCTAACTAATTAATTTCTCGCTCGCTTCCATAGTCCTAAGTAGAAACAATTACGGACTTTTGGACTTGCTTGAGGTGTAAGAGGAAAATGTTTCAACGGATCGCACTAAATTCTAGATCTTTTGTCATATAAAAACTTACCTTTCACAAGACCGTTCATATGAGAGGGGATCAAACAATTGGGCCGTTCAATCCATAGTCGCCACATCAAGTTTGAAAATTGCAAGCTTTTGCATCATAAGGAACTATAGCAATAGTGGTCGTAAACGTGGTTCAATGCATTTCACCAATCGTTAAGTAAACATACGAGCAATATAGGAAACGAACAGATATATAGGCTGTTAAGCGCAACAGATATTAATTAAGCGAACAGGCAACATATGGCACAGACGAAGGGTTTGAAAAATGAATAGGAGAACTTATTGCAAAGGTAGCAAATTAACTAAGCGAATAGGGAGATATGCAGACAAAAGGTCAGGCAATTAAAAAGGAAAACGAACTGGCGTCAATAACGGGAAATAGAAAAATGGGAAATTTATTAGATAAGAAGATCACTGAATAGGCCGACGAACGTGAATAATATACGTCAGCAACAGCCTTAAACATGCTGAGAGGGTTATGCCAAAGCAAAAAATGGAAAACTTTTATCGCGCTAGTAGAACCTCTATTGCGTTAGCAGATACTAGGATGCTGTTACTAATTACTAATGCTATTAGTAAATCTTCCATTACAACTAGACTGACGTATAACAGCACCTAGGCGCAAAGATTTCTTTCATTAAGCATTAAATCAAGTTCGTAATCCGCTCAAGAGTCCACACACATAAATCTAAGAAAGTTGTTTATAGTAGCAAATCAAAAAAGCCCATTCTTCAAACATATTATCGATGATTTTAAAGGGGGATGAGGTAGTCGTTGTAACAAACACAGTTTTTTTCAAGTTTTTGGCAAATGTTTCTTGTGGTATGAAAGACAGGTAATCGCGCAACACTATTCGAGGAATTATTAAGCACACGATTAGGTAAAAGAAAAAAATTCTTTTTAAATATTTAAAAAGGGTAAAACCAGAGCCGGTCAGGAGGCTTCGCCCCCTATGTGTTCTGAAAGATTGAATCTAAAAAAAAAAACCATTTAATCTAATCCAACCTAGCAACTATAACTAGGGCAGTACGGAGGAAAATTTTAAAAGCATTGACTGTTGTGTGATTTAATATCACAGTTCAATTTACGACTAAACTCAAGGCAAATTTTTATTATAGTAAAAAATGTTTCATTTATCGAAAATCCCGTCTATACTGCACAAGAGATTTGTAAAATTGGAATGAAAAAAATGAAAATTGTACGGTTTGTTGCGTTGGGTCGTGTTTAAAGATTGTGTTCCGAGAAAAACGCTTTTAAAGTTTTTGAATACGTTTTTTAGGCATGTTTTTTTATTACAGAAACACAAAAACTACCCTCGCACGCATCTCCCTTTGCTGCATCGGCTGAAGCCAGATTTGCACGTTTTACATTTCGCATGTTGCGAAATGACACAAAAAGTAATAAGAAAATGCACAACTCAACAGAGGAACATCGAAAAGTTCACAGCAAACTTTTAAGTCTTTGGCAGAAGCACTGAAAGCTTTCAAATCCTTCTCAGCCTCGTAGCTACTGAACGATTGACTTTATGAAACCACATTAATGCATTTTTAAATGAATGAAAATAATTTTTAAAAACGGTTCTATTAATGTGTATAATAAACTAGTAATTAAAAAACGAAGCATTATAATCTAACTTTAAGTTAGTGCAACGCTACTTAGGAGAACTCAGAGAAAAGTCCAAAATTTTCTTAAATGCATTTGTTTCGAATAATAAATATTCCTCCCCATACTTTAGGAGATTTAGAGCATTTTCTAGGCTAACAAAAAAAAAATTCTAATAAATTTACTATTTTCTCTCACTATAAACATAAAAGGCATCTGCTGAACAACTTTAAGGATAAATACATTAGACATTATAGACCATTAGGTATCCTACACATTTTCAGACCCAACTTCAGGGCCTTCCATATGAAATCATAGGGTGATGGAGAGTGTAGGTAGGCTAGAATATAAAGACGCCCCGGGCATAAGACCACCCTGTCACGCAAATGAGCTCGTCCGTTCTTTTGCCATGAAAAGGGTTACAGCAGATATATTCATTTCATTGGTGTAAGCGTCTATGAAGTGTGGGATAAAAATTGAACCCCCCCTCTCCCCACTCCACTGTTCTTCCGAACTAATTAGCTTATCATGCGCGTCCATCAGTTTACAGCCTGCGACCATTTTAATCGGATATACATAATACCGTTGCAGCATTCGAAAGGTAGATTATCAGATCGTAAACAACTCTATGTTGCATAAAAGCGACGCCCATCGTGGGACCGAAAGACAAAAAAGGTTCAGATTAGCAGACATCATTTCGTTACCTAAAACGAAACATGCAATTCTCATAATTTACCAAAAATTACACATTATTTTCATGAAACGCCGGATATTGGAGGATGCCCAAAACATCTAATCCAAAAGATCAACTACCTACTTTCTAAAAATTTTATTACTTCTCAGTTTGCGTCATAAAAAGTTAGAAATCAGACTTTCTCTTTGTTGGAGGCGTAATAACCCCTACATATATACTATGGTCTAAAAGATATATCTATCTGATTTGAATTCCATGCCGTTAATGTTTTTTCGGGATGTATGCTAATAAGAATCAATTTTTAAAATATTGAATCCGTCTGAGTTGCCGAGTAGGCAAGAGTCTTGACTAGTAATTCAATGGTCGTGGGTTCTCACACCTCAAGTGCAATAGAATTTTTAATAATAATAATAATAATAATAATAATAATAATAATAATAATAATAATAATAATAATAATAATATTAATAAAAATAAAATCAAAAGCATTAGATGCTACAGCTTTGAGACTTTAGTCTTAGAATTTATTCTCTGGCTAAATTTATTAATAAAATATTAAAAATTATATAATTATAATAATAAAACTTTTTTTAAACGACTTACCTTTCATGAGAAACCTTTTATGGAGGGTGATCCAGGAAATCCATGTGCGTCAAATTTGGTTCACTTCATTTTTATGTCAAATTACTATAAAAAAAAAAAAAAATTTCATTATAAAACATTAACAATTAAGCCTTTTTATTGTATAAAGAGATTCAATTTTCTTAGGAACGTATATATAAGATGGGATTCAGAAACTTGCCCCAGCCAAACCGAATTTTCCATATCAATTTAGAATATCAAATTACCGTTACTGAGCGAGTTTTGTCGAAAATTACGGCCATTATAACTAATATTATAGGACTCTACTAAGGAGTTATTTGGGGAATGGTCGAATATGGTCGAGACATGGTCAGACCCATGTTCAATAGCGTTTGTCTTCGAATTAAACCACGTCAGTGGTTTCAAATTTCATCAAAATATCTCAAAACTTGCGATATGTAGGTTCAACACAACGATACATGGGCAGATAGGTTGCGTCTATCTTAAACCCTTCTGGGTGTTACATACCCAGTACCACAGGTGGGGTGTGGGATATATACACACAGACACACACACACACAAACATTTCAAAGTTTTCCTTCAAATTTCTTTTTATTTATATCCAGCATATAGCTATAAACGAAAAGTTAAAATAAAAACACAACAGTAACTGCATGCAATTAAATAAATAAACATATGTGAAAGAATAATAAAATAACAAATTTAATTCAATCAAAAGAAAATATGTGAAAGAAGAAAATTAAATTCAACATAAATTGATTTGTTTAACTTGAACCGAATGCCAAAAAAAAGAGGAAAAAAAATAAAAAACAGGAAACTAAAATTAAAATAAACAACAACAACAGCAGGAGCAATAAAAAAACAATATTAAGTAAATAAAAAATAAATTTCTGTTGAAAAATTCAACATTATCAACACCTATACAAACTAACAAATATTCACATATTCTTATACACAAACATATATATATATATATATATATATATAAGCATACGTTATGTATGTAACGTTAATATTAAAATTTATTATATGGTTTTATAAATTGCATAAAACATTTTCTCTTAAATCATTAGGAACAGAAAAAAAAAGAAAATGCCAAAAGGAAATCCTAGTCGGCCTAAAACGAAACTTTTGATACCCAACACAATGTTAAAAAATTATATTTATCGGGAACAAATCCATGCAAGCGTATGAAAGCTTTAGCATTCTACGATATCAACGTGAATAACAGCAAATTCGACATACAGCGCACTTGGCAGTCCATAAAACCTATACAATATAATCTCGAAAGAGATAGACTTGCAAAGGGTGAACTTTTTATTAAACATAACATAAGGTAGGCACATACGACATATGACATACATAAGTAACGATAAGATTGTCACACAGATAGCTCTAAGGAATAAATTTACAAAGTACATATATAAAAGCAGTAAGAAAGTTATATTTGGCGAGAGCCGAGGGCGAGCGCCCACCACTATTAACAGCTTCATTGCATTCTACTCTCCAAACCCTTTCACTTGCTACCTACATCGAAGGTATTTTTAATCAAACAATTGTCCGCTGAGTCTTGACATCTACCACAATTAATTTAGAACTAATACACTTAGCTTGTCGCATTCTAGTCTCCAAGACCTTTCATGTGTATTTATTTTCGAATGAACTCATTTCTAGTTCAGTTTTGCTTCACGTGACGAGCAGAGTGCTCCGTAGAGCAAGTGTGGAAAATGTCAGCCCCCTATACTTAGAATTTCTGAGTAACGAAGAAAAACCCACGAATTTTTGTTAAAAAACTCTGAGTTGCGTTCAATTTACGCTACACTTCTTCTGCTGGACTTCTGCTGTGATCAATTTGGTCCATTTTCAATAGCAACCTGCTTGCAGAAACGTCCAATGTTTCAACAAAATTTCAAGTCGATATCTCAATTTTTGCGACCACGAAAACGGCCAACAAACATCACACAGACGGACGGACATGAGTTAATCAATTTAGAATTTCATACTGATCAAGAGTATATACACCATATACGATCTCAGAAGCTTCCTTTTGGGTATTACAAACATTATGACTAAATCCTCTTTGGTGGGTATAAAAAAAAAAAACCTTTTAAATAATAAACAAATCTAGGTTAACTGACAGCGAAAACAAAAAATGTGATGATAGCATGATAGCTTTGCTAAATCAACTTTAAATATCGTAAGCGTAATTTTAGCGAACACGCAACGCAATCACTGTTAATTTATGGTGCGTTACAAAACTTTAAAAAACTTAATATACTCAATGCTATATTGTTGTTAGAAAAGAAAATATGAAAAATTGGAAAATCCCAAAACTGTATTTACCAAGAGACGAGGGTAAATCCTTTTATGACCAATATTTGTTTGTGTTGCATGCAAATATTTTAATAAATTTTGCAAATCTCAGACTGATGATTTGAGGTTATGATGCGTTACCATTAAAAAATAAAAATGAACGAATAATTTTTTTTAAATAAAACCAAATAATCAAAACTATCTATGCCGTCTCGACTAACGACGAATCCACTCGTTTGCCATTAATGACCGTTCTCTCAATAGTTTAATTTTAACTGCAAGTTTACTATTAACAAATAGATTTTTTAATTGAAAACATCTAACTAGAAGTTCAGTTAGAAATGTGACATGAATGTGAAAAATTGTGGGGACCCTAGTGTATCGTAAATTGCTTGAGAGTTGAAATTTATGCTTACACTTTAAAAAAGTATTTATCGAGCTCTATAATCCGTACAGATCGTCAAATATTGTATATTAAGTCAAAGGTGAAATTGTTCCGACCTCGAAAGGCAGTATTCACGAAGTCCTATGATCCGCGTAGATCGTCAAATATTAAGTCAAAAATGAAATTTTCGTTCAGTATGAAAGAAAATAATTATTGGACCCTACAATTCATAGGGGCCGCAAAAAAATCAAAGAGTTGTTGACACTAGAAAAATCGAGCTGCATGATCCTGGAAGAAATCGATCGGAAACAATGTTAAATTATAAAGTTTTAAAAGATTTTTCTGATGCAAATATTAACCATTGGTTTATAAAAAAAGTTAATGTATAATCGGAGTTTGGGAAGAAAGAACACGTATTTACGAAGCACATATTTTTCTCCACAAAACTCACAAAAACGCACCAGAAACTTACAAAAAAATTATCTCTGGCGAAAAAGTGTTTTAAAAGTGCGGACATTTTGATCGCTAAGACGCTTTCCATTCGTCGATCAATTCAGGACGACCACGACCGATGTTTGCCGACTACAAAGACCAGACACATGAGTTAATTAACAATTTCGAAACGTAGGGCAAGTGAACTTGTAATCTACAGTTCGTTCATTTATAGGGTAAATAACCTTGCCGCTGAATGGAAAGAATCTGTTCCGCTCATCTATTTCCGTTAGAAAGTGTGAAAAATGAGAAATTTTTTATATGGATTCAGAAAACAAGCAAATCTGGCCAAAATTGATCGCATTATGCTTTTATATAAATGTATAATCAGTGGATGTCCTTTACGCTTGTTGGTACGATGGCTGTCAAGAAGTCTTCTATATAGATAGAGAGAGAGAGAGAGATCAATTTACATTGTAAGGTACTAAGAATTAGACCCTAACACCACACAAAGATGTATTGCTCAACAGAAAAACACTTATGACTCCATTCTATTTATGTTTTCCCCATATAACCCAAGTATACCGAAATACTATTTTTGGCTGAGCTTTGTCGAGGTATATTCAAGATGCAGACGTTTTTGATATGAAGATATTTGGTTCGATTAAATCTAGAATAGAAGAACATGGCAAAATTCATAAAAGTATTTCGAAGATTGTTACATGAAAAACATCACACAAACTTTATAGATTTCTCTACATCACAGGTGGCCGAAGGATATGATAAAACCGATTGGAATGATTGATCGATATTCGCTTTAAAGTATTTACATTTTTCTTCTGATAATAGTTGGAATATTGATTTGATTTTTCGTAAAAAATTATTAATAAATTATTAATAAAATATTTGCAAAATGAGTATTTAAAGCTTTTACGGAATTTCAACTAAAAACCAATAATCATTATTTCTATCTTAAATGATCCATTTAATTATCCATTTTAGTTTCCGTTCAATATCACGCAACGCACTTTGCCTGAGTGTGTGCACATATATATATATATATATATATATATAATGGAAAACAAAAAAAACCAAAATAACATAAATGTTTTCTATAACATAAATAATATTTAGAGCAAGCATAGCACTACACATACAATGGAAATTAACTGATTATGTTTATTCGTGTTTTTTTTTTTTTTTGTCTAATAAAACATTGCTACATTTATTATTATTATTATTGCTATTATTATAAAATAAAGGCAAGCATCCTAATGTTTATTTAATGCATTCAGATCCCTCATAATAGAGCAGAAGTAGACTAACATTGACAGTAAGTTTGTGACAGGACAAGACATATAATTAAAATTTTTAGAAAGGATTTTAAAGAATCATAAACTGAACCTTTGTTTGAAGGTAAGCTTATGTCACTTCAGTGTCTTTTTGAATACATTTCCTTTTGTAAAACACAAACGAGTCGATCCAGCCAGTCGCGATTTTCATGGCACCACTTTGCCATGTTGTAATTGGTCTTACATTGTTTCATACAAAGAAAGGATGAAAAGTTTCCAAAATTGTTAAAATACCTCTAAGCTGTTGAACGTTTAACCTAAGCAGCTGATCTTTGCGAACGTAGAATAAAAGGACCTCTAAGAACTCCAACACCTACGAGAATACGCTGAATACAAAAGTGATCGTTTCCTTCTCAACAATTTGCAATTTGATCAACATGATCAACTTTTTATATTTAAAAAAGCCCTTATTTCACACAAAGAAAATACAAAACTAATTTATCTCAGACAACACCTATCACTAACAATGACATTTTTCCCCACATTTCTGACCCAATATTAAATCTGAGCCGAAAGGACAAATTGGCTTTCGAGATTATCTCTATTTTTTTCATAAGAGAAACTGAACGCTACTCAGTTGCACACTACGCTGTTGGTTGAAAAACAGTGAAGGACTTCTAAGACAGAGTGCATGATGAATACAGTCCAACCATTCCAATTTTGTTCTGGAATAGTTTTGCAATATGCCAACAAACATGGTTGTGCTGGAAAATCAAGCATATAATGCTTTCAACATATGCTGCCGCATACGGCGTCTAATTCTGTTTAATAATGAAATTAACTCCATCAGCTGCCGCTGGTAAAGTTTCTGCATTACGGTTTCATTAGCTCTTATGACTTATAAAACAATAAAGCTAATCAACCTAAATGACGACAAAGCATAGTCCGGTTTATGGGTGAGGAAAGATGATACGTTCGCATGGAGGAATCATAGTTCAGCGAATGCTTCAACGGTCTTCTCTTAAAAAATCCGGCGGGCACTTATTTGTTTTTTCCCTGCAAAGTTTGTTTGATTTTTTTTTGAAACTTCTTCGACTTCGCTTATTTGATAACGACACAAGTAAATCGTAGAAATTTCTCATCAAAATGTGCTTCCGGTCATGACCGAATACCATCACTAGTACTGTTGTAGTTACCGCAAAAAAGGCTGATAAAAAAATCGAATCGGTTTATGTGGTGCGGGAATGTTAATAAATGGATGTAAATTCAATATATTTTCCCAAATATCATAGAGCCATTGATATAGAGACCATGAAGTATGTCACACTCATGCAACAAATTTAAATGCATCCTGATTGTGTATGAAATGATGATGAAAACTGAAAACCTTCTCTATGAGAAAATTTATAGTCTAACTAACTGGTCGTGTCTTCTTCTACTACTACTGAATAATAACTTTTCATATGGTTATTGAATAAAAATGATTTAGAAATTCGTAAACGAGTCAAAATAACTATAAATTTATTAAAAACATTTTGAATTATTTCATAATAGTTGTAATAACATCGAACATCGAAAAGATAGAGATAACTATTGTAAAATTGCAATCATCCGCCCTTCTACACGTAGACGCATACATATATATTTAAAATATTTAAATATTTTCACTTATGCTCTTTTCACAAAAATATTAATTATTTTGTATAAATTATTTGTAAAGAATTTTGTACATTAATGCATTAACATCTCTATCAACTCGTGTGGTTAAAGAAAAACAGGCGGAGGAACGAGAAAGAGAGAGGGAGGGAGAAAAATTTCTACGTAAATTTTGTAAATTTTATTATCTACACATTTATGCAAATTTATAGCAACAATAAACATAAATTACAATTATTTTTTAGAAAAAAAAAAAACATATATATATATATGTGTATAACATAAAAGCAACATCAACAACCAGAGCAAAAATGTAAAAAAACACATTCGTTGCCTGCGAAAACAGAAATATTAGGTTAGGTTGCCATGTATCTGTGAAAAATGTTAACAAAATATATACAAAATAAAAATTAATTTCGCTTTCATTTCATTCATGAAATTAAATCGTATTTTTACCGTTCTTTAAAAGTCATAAAAAAAAAACTCTTAACGTTTTAATTCCCTTTAAATAACTTATCAAATGAGAAAAGCGCTTCAAAAGCGAATTTAGAACGAACTTCAGATAACCTTACACTACACTCCAACTTCTTTACCTGATAGAACTAAAATTAAAGTCAACAAAAAGGTACAAAATCTAATTCTACATGGAACCATTTCAACCTTGCCTCCCGTGAGCAACGGCAACGTCAAGGGTTTTACGACAAGAGCATTTCCTTCTTCTCCTTCCCTTTAATAACTTTAATGCCCTTTAGCTTCTTTTAGCTACTTTTAAGTTCTGTCAGCCCTCTTCAATGCCCTTCAGTCCATTTAGTCCCTTTACACTTTTTAGCCCCGGTAGTCTGTTTGGTCTCTTTAGTCCTTTCAGTCCCTTTAGCTCTTTTAATCCTGTTTAGTTCCGGTTAGCCTTTCCAGTCCCTTTACCCCTTAGAATACTTCTAGTCTCCCTTTTTACTTTTAATCTTCCCCCGTCCTTCGTCCCTTTAATTTCTTTTAAACTTTTCAGCACCTTTAGCCCCACTTAGTTTCTTTGGTTCTCTTAGCAACTTTAAATAACCCTTAATACGGCTTATATCCTCTAGCCCCTTTTCCCCTTTAACATTACTTCAAGAGATCGAAGGCTCAGAACTATGAAGTTATGTACGATTCATTCTTAAATATTTCATGCATAAAGCTCCTTCGAAAAAATGTTACTAAGATTGTGTACTATTTTTTTACGGGTTGAACAACTCATAAGTGGTGCGCTAGCTAGCAAGAGCACAAAATGTCTTGAGATCGACCCTACTGTGAATATCAATATGTGCTAATATACTCGACGAATAAATGCCTTAAGGCGAAGGTTGCACACCAACGTTTCAAGCCTTTTTTGAAGGACAGATGAATCAATGGGCTTCAATCTATTATTTCACGGTGGAAGAGATGGAGCAGGCATTTGTTTAGCTTAGTTGAAACTTATTTTCATATAGACTTGCAAAGTGCTAAGAGAAGTATCTTATGTTTGCTACTTTGGACGCAGTATGCCTCCAAATCCAGCCATATCTTGATCGTAATCACTTAACAGAGCTCTGTTAGGGCGAGCATAGAGCCCGGTTAAGAAAGTTGGTGAGTGTCTTTGTTACTTAAATTCGAATTTATCTTCGCAGCCTTATCTAAATAACGGTTTGCCCGAACAGCTGTACTTGTTTCATTAGTGTGATTGTGCAAGAGCTTGCAATCACAAGCCGAAAAGATTTATCGAAAATGGACAATTCCGACCTGGTACAATTTAAGGAATAATTTTCTAACTGTGCTCTACGAAGCACCAGAACTCGTTTTTCAAGGAGTTTTAAGCTTTAAAGACATACTTGCCTAATGTGACTTGAAACAAAGAAAGCTATTGTTAAACCATTCCGAGACTGATTGAACAGCGTTTGTGCAATGACAATGATCAGACAATTATCAGTCATTCCGAGTAAAGTAATCGTTGAGATAGACACTTGTTTTGCATTAAAAATGTCTGTGAGCTATAGAAAAACAAAATTTGCGCCTTGGTTTTAACTTAGCCCCTGAAATGGCAGATCCTAAGTCACGAGCATTAGGAATGGAGAAAGCAACCGGTGATAATGAAGCAACCAGATAAAGAAAGTAACAGTGAAACAGTGATTTATAAAAAGGGGAAAACATGGATACGATTAGTGAATTGTTAGATGGCGCAAAGGATGAAATTTTTAAGAAATGATTAGAACGATTGTAATGAAAATGACATTGAAAATGAAATTGAACAGCTTTGAAGTGTGAACTTGTTGAAGATACTGAGATGTGAGAAGATGATGGTTATCTTACAAAACTTGCTTTTGTGGCGCGGATATGGTCTTCAAAAGTTACCAAACGTAGGTAATCCCTACGATTTTCTTTAAGTTCTTTTTTGATAACACCTTTTTCTCTATGTTTACTGAGTGAGACAAACAATTAAAGCTAAATGATTTCAAGGGCAAAATGGAAGGAGTAACCATTTTTAAAATGCAAGATGTTTTACTTTATATCCCGTTTTATGTTACCTAACTACTTTTAAAGAAAATGTTTATCAAATTTGATGATGTATTTTTATTTTACACACACACATAGTGTTCACTTAGTTCCTAGCAAAAAGAATCGTCTGACTTACTGACTGAATTGCGTGATTTTTATAGTAAAAAAAATTTTCTTTTATTAAAACTAAGCAATATCTAGAAAAAAAAAGCCCCTTTCCTGAGGATCATGTGCGAAAAAAATACGTTTTCTTGAAAGGGGTTTACTTTTATACCAAAAGAAAAATTAAAAGTAAATATAAATTCAGCTCCAAACACGTTACATTCGCATAATCAAACACAATATATAACACACACACAACCACATCTAATTAAGTTAAAAATTAATTTTTTTTTTTTTTTGCTAAGTAAATATACAACAAAATCGAAATATTTTTCAATATTTTGTACGAGAAAAGGCTCTCATTATTGGGCAATAATTAACGATATTTAATTATAGATTCTAACTAATTATTTATTTTCAATTTTCACATTTCAGCCGACTGACAACGGACAAAACACTCTAACAATTAAAGGTAATAACATTTTGCCTTTTTTTTTTATTTTTTTTTTTTTTTTTTTTATATCAAATATTTTGAATTAACTCATTGCGCCATCTACATCAAAGTCCCTAATTATAGAGAAGCCACAAACAGAAATTAAAATGAAAACAAAAAAAAAAAAAAAAAAAAAAAAAAAAAAAAAAAAAAAAAAAAAAAAAAAAAAAAAAAGAGCAAATAATTCTAAATGCTTTTCTCTGCAAATAATTTTAATTTCATGGTCTTGCATGCGAAAATGAAAAATCGTTTATTGTAAAACGCAGACAATATTTATGCCGCACAAAGGCTTATCAAACGTTCGAACGTTATTTGCGGAGGAGGGTGTGAAGCGGAATAATCAACGACTATATAAATTTTCCTTCATATCTATCTGTTCAATTCATTCCATAAAATAATTAAAACACTTTAAATATCTATGACATACTCAGCTGTTCTGTTCAATACGTACGTGCGTAGCGGATACGTCTGCATTCCGAGGTGAATGCGTTAAGTTGCGTGAATGAATTCAATTGATTTTTTTTGCAGTTGTGCATCCATTGAATGGATGGAAATAGGCTTAGAAACCAAGTGAATAGAACTGTCGTTGTCCATGGTTGCGTAGGCAGTAGCACAGCTTAAATGAAAATATAAAATGAAGGATGCATACTTTAAAATATCCCCACCGAACTGCCTTAACTTAGTTGCTCTCAAAATTTGCTTCGCAACGATAATTATTCATTCTCTTCATTCATTCAGTGCCATGCGACTCGATTGTAATGCAAACAAAAACGTGTCATCTCAAAATGAGACAATTTATTTTTCGGAGACTCTCTAGCCTAATACATGGCATTAGTAGTAGCAAAAATATATAATGGAAAACAATTTCAGCCCATAAAATGAACACGCCTTATAGAAATTCTATGAAATACATTCATTACGGAACTTATGCAAAGCATCAATAATCTTATCTTAGACATAACAAGGCTAGGAGAGAAGAAAAGTCCAATATCGTTGAATATATTATCCATCGTTCTAATCACCAGAAAACTTCCCCTCACTGGCTAATCTTACCCTGAGAGATTTAGCAAGCATCGCATATGCACTCAAGAACTAATCTGGCGTTAAACACAATAACATTGCGGGAATTTGTTAGAGAGACCTGACAAATTTAATGACCATCATGAGCATCACACTAGACAGCAGGATATTTGCTTGCGACAAGTGATCTTACCACAACAATACTACGAGTTGTTGAAGGAGAGTCACAGACGTAACGAATTTAATGCTCACTAGAAAATTTGCATAGCATAAGCAATTCCACATAACAACACTACGAAAAGTTGAAGACAAACTATATTATAATCCCGATAAAAGTGGTGAGCTTTGCCTGTTGAAGCGATTCATTGCACAATGTAGTGAACATCACTCAAGCTAATCAGCAGAAAATGTGCGTCAAACGCTCTGAGCAGTTAAACGAAAACGCAAATTCAGGTAGTAAGGGGACTCTTTATTGGCCATAAGGTGTACCACACTTCCGTGAATTAATATTCTAAATACAGATGTGTCTGTGTGTCTGCACCTGGCGTGAAGCCTTCATCAGACGGGTTGCCTACAACCATTGGTAATCGATAGGTAAGTTGATTGACGACCCCTCAGGGAGAGAGACAGCCCCCGTTGAAGGGGGCCTCGCTACCCTGAAGTACCGCAATAGAAAATGGATGTGGGCCAAATTCTCGTTTAGCGGTCTACGTCGAGGTCTATCTAAGCACCTCTTAAATAGCTCCTCGCGAAACTTTGGGGTAACCACAGCCACCACGAATATTCACCGAAGGGCTGTACCCAGCAGTCAGGCAAGAAGGCATTCTAAATACAGTAGATCCTTCCATAACTCGGTGGACTGATTCCATGATACATAAGTTCGTGTTATACGGCTTACTTAGTTTATAGATATACATACATGAGCCGTTCACTGCCAAAAGTTATTAAGGTTAGGTTACTTGTTATACCTAAAATAACTTCCTTAATAATCATTCAAAAATCAGGCATGACAACTTTTATGGCTGTGGAGTGAAAGTTTTTCAGAAAGCAAGAGAGAAAAAATTCATCTATACATATTTTCTGCCCCACTCGTTTACCGTATTATACTATACAACCATCTTTTTAGCGTGTTATGCAAATACAATTACAATTTTTCCACCTTGTTTTACAAATCCGTCTTATGTGAGTACGTGTTATAGAGAGATTTACGGTACAAGAATCGATATCGTTTATTCCTGCAGTAGACTAAAGCGCTTTTTTAGCGGCATATTTAACACAGACCGTCTTTTTTCTTTTTTAATTCCAAAAGGAGATAGTAGATGATTCAATTGACTTAAGTACACGTGTCTTGCTGGTGTCAAAATACTTCGCACATTTCCCATAATGACTGAATATTTTTTATATATAAATGTGAGGAGTTATCATGCTCAAGAACGATCGAAAATTTCCTTGATTACATTCTTGATTTGGCAGTGGAAGTTCGTATATTAAGTTGGTTTGATCAACTAAGACCCGAGGCATCGCATTTGAATCGATGTATGACTAATAAATATGCCGTAATTGTCGTAATGATGACCTGATCAAAAAACATTATTTGATTTATGTGAAAGGGAACAAAAGAGACTTTGCTCCTCGGAATTTGTATTAAGGGATGAGACTTTAGTTTATCGCTACGATCGTGAATCGCGTTAGAAAAATCTAAAAGTAATTAAAGCTTAATTGTTCAGCATGTAAGGGGAGAAAGTGACTACATTCACTCGTTAAAGCTTGCTACGGATGTCCAGTTTTTGGAGTGCACAGGAAATTGTTTTTAATGGTTGCAATCAGACCGGATACAACTGTAATTAAGCGAATATTAAACCTTCTGTTTAAGTTATATATAAAATTTACAGAATGTCTAGTTTAACGAAATGAACTTCTCATCAAAACAATGATGATTCAATTCATTGACTTTATGACCGAATTGCAAGATGGAAACATCATTAAAACGTTTAAAGGCTAGATCCCTGCATGTGCGCACTTTCATAGTTGAAAAATATTTCGCATAGAAAGACCGGAAGGCAGAATTATTTTATGTTTGATGTCCTCATAGTCAAGTCTCACAAAGTCTTATAAAGCTAAGCATTCGGAGAAAATATGTAAAAAAAAAAAAAAAAAATTATGCCGACGAATATTTTTAATTATGACGTTAATATTGACGTTGTTTTTTCTACTTAGGCGACGAAATTTCTGAACGACATTTGCAGTGAATATAAAACTTGTGATCGCGAACTCCAGGAATTCAAAAAATTTATATTTATGGGCACAATCTTGATAAACAGGCGTAGTGCAAAAAAAAAAAAAAAATGTTATCTTTTTTTTATACACAAAACTCTTTTGCTTTATTTTATTTTATATTCTTTTAATGCAGTATTTAATGTATTTTCCTTTTGCGAATTAAATAAAATTAAAATTGAAAAAATAAATAAAAGTCAAAAGCAAAAAGTCACTAGTAAAGCTGTCAACGCTGTAAGGGGAGCAACAACAAAAACTGTAATGAAAAGAATTCTTTTTTAAATTATCACAACTTTAAGTTGAGAAAAATGAAAAGAACAAAAAACGAAGACAAGCATAAGCGGTTGCAAAAAAAAAAAAAAAAAAATGAAAAAAGTGAGTTAAAAGAGAACAACAACAATACAATTGAATCATTTCACTTGAAGGATAACTTTTTTGAATGTACATGCAGGCGAACAAAACCCAAGCACTTTGCCTTTCATAACAACGAAACGACAATAGTAAAAACAAAACAACAACAAGAATAATAACTTATATAAGTTGAGCAATTATTTAACTGAATATTTTATTGGCTGACTTTGAAATAAACTTAAATAAAAAGAGAAAGCATAAGCAAAGAAATAAAAAACATTAAAGAAAAATATTAAAGGAAAGAATATGCTTATATAAGAGTTGAGCTACGTTGCCATCTGTTTACTGAAAACTCTTACGTTGTACGCTTCCTTTTTGATTTTTGATGCTTCTTGCATGCTTGCTAGTTGTTTGCTTACTCAGCTAGATTTATGTTTAATATGCTGCTGCTTGAAACTTTGTGGCATGAAAGTTAGAATAACAACAACAACAATTATAACAACAATGATAACAATAATAACAGCAACAACATCAAGTATCTTAAGGATATTTAAGTTTATCTTAAGACAACAATTTCTTTTCTCATTTTTTTCTTGCTTAGCAAAGAAGAAAAAAAACAAAAAAAAAAAAATGGAAAGAAAAGAAAATAAAAAATAAAAAAAATGAGAAAAAGAAAAAGAAAAAACCAAACGAGTGGTAAAAGTCAAAAGTCAACAGTAAAATGCATAAATGCAAAAATAAGAAAAATTTCAGAACAACCAACGAAATTGCACAACAACTCAAGCGTTATGTTATTTGAAGTAAATTGAAATAAGCAAAATACGTACAAGCACGATAAAGCAACAACACAACAAGCAAGGAATAGAAAATCTTTCAACTTTTTTATAAACAAAAGAGAGAAAAAGTAAAAAATAAAACTAAAAACAACAACAACAACATTGAATGGAGTGTCATTCAAATTACTCGAACAACATACAAATATTAAAATGGTAACGAACTTTTTGCAAACTAAACATTCATGGATATCTAAACAGAACATAACATAGCAAAGAAAATAAAACGAGAGATATCTAAAAACGGACAACCAAATGAATGCATCTCTAAATGATTGCGTTTAAATGATAACTGAAAACTGACGGATGGACAGTATTAGGCATAGAGAAACTTTCATATAGTATACACAAATCCATCTAATACATAGATGTGTATAGACTAAGACAAATGCAATGCAATTCATATGCTACGAACACCACTAAACCAAACACTAATCTAAGGTTATTAATAGTCTCCACACTGTATCGACATAAACTAAAGCTTTTTATTATCTACCTTTGATAGACAGCGAGTGAGTGGGACTGAATCGATTTCGCTACCTAAATAGATCTCCTAAAAATTGTATATAAAACTTAGGTTAATCTAAAAATTGCAATTCAGCGCTACGAACTTAATTTCAAAAGGGATTAAATAAAAACGTAAAACCACCAAAGACGGTTTACTTTGTATATATATCTCCGCGATCAAAAAGCATGTCGAATAATTCTTTTACATCATGTAAAGAGATGATCTTTCGAAGGTCTCTACGTGGCCACAATGCTTTCAACTCCATAGGTGGGAAGCATAAGATAGTAAATCAATCGAATGAATGATTAATGATTAAAGAACAATTTTTGGTAAAAAGAAAGAAAGAAAAATCAAACATAAATATTGATCGAGGGGCTGGCATGCCATTTTTATTTTGAAACGTTCAGTTGCCTTAATATGTGAGCAAAGTACGAGTTGATGTTTTCAAGTCGTTTTATTTCTCTATCTATTAATTTCCTTAATCTTAGATGAAAGTAAAATAGGGAAAAATAAAAAGTTTTGATAGAATATTCGCTTTCAGGCGCCCATAGATAGTCGTTTATGAGTTCATCATCAAGTGCGTTTATCACTCCGGGACACTGCGCTGCGAAATAAATATTCAACAGTCATGTAAAGCTTTCTCAGCAAAATAACGCGCACTGTCAGTAACTCAGTTTCCACAGGTCCCACTTCCATGCACGCTCGGCGGGCGCCATGATGATGTGTTCCCTTTTAAATTGGCAACCACCGCGGATAATCTTAATCTGTACAAGAAACTGGCTTAGTTTAGGCATCCATCATTCGGTCCGTCCGTCCTTCTTTCCGCTTGTTTAGCTCTTGTTTGTTATTTTGCAAAGTGCCGAATGGATTTTGTCAACCAGCTGTCCGTCCGTCCTTCTTTCCGCTTGTTTAGCTGTTGTTTGTTATTTTGTTATGTAAAGTGCCGAATGGATTTAGTCAACCAGCTGCCCGTCCTTCTGTTTTTCTGTGTACCCTATGGTATTGAAACACAGAGTACACATATTTTCGATTAACGTAGCCAGCTAAATTGCTTTAATCGTGACCATCTGTCCATTTCACTGTCTGCCATATGTTTCTGGAACGCTCGTGCTCGTAAAAATTGGAATAAAAAGTTGCAACCAAAAAACCTAAACCTAAAACCATTTTAACCTATAGATTAACATGTTTTTATAAATTATGCAAAAAGATCGTAAAATAAATTGTTCTCTTGTGAAACTCAAAAAAAAAAAAAAAAAAACCGAAAGAAAGACTTTGAAAAGAAAACTATCTAAACTTAACTCTATCGGTAAGTAGTTCTTGACGTCTTTATTATTTCTAAGTAATAAAAAAAACAGAAAAAAAAAGAAATGCAATAATCTTTCTTTATTATAGTATTTTACCTAAAAATTCTTTTTAAAATAAAAAAAAAAAAAAAAAAAAAAAAAAAAAAACAAAATGGAAAATGGAAAAAAAAGTTGTTTAAATATCTCATTCATTAAAAAGAAGCACACGCACTATTACAAAATCGTTAGTGCATGCATGCATGAAAATGACAAAACACAAAAGCACTTTATTAACACCTTTCATTACTGGACACGAATGTATATAGAGAGACGTGTTACCCCAGACCACAGAGAGATGAAGATGAGAGAAATAAAAATGAAAACAAACTGTAAAAACTAAATAAGAAAAGAAACAAAAAAAAAAACAAAAACAAAAACAAAAACTTATCCTTATAATCATGTTCACAAAATCATATTATCATCATTATTATCATCAGAAGTTGAAAGAAAATAAGAAGAATTTGCGTTTTCGTGTGTGTGTGTGCGTTTCTTTTTCGTTTACTTTTATAGAGAAAAATCTTGAAAATATTTACCACAGAGAACACAATACACAATACAGTCTATTATGTTGGGTGTGTTTTAAATGCGTGTATGCGTATATACGTGCACTTTTTGTCCTGACATTTCTTCTACTGAGAGCAAATTTCAACATTTCTAAGCAAATTATGCATTCCTCACATATTTACATATATTCGTATATACCTAGTTATGTGTGCATAGCCGCATAGATTTGTATGTATGCATAAACTTTTCATGCCACAAACATGTAAAATTTGAAAATTAGTTTAAAATCATTTCTTTTGAAATCTAAGGCATTTCTCGGATAAATGTTTTGTTTTGTTTTCTCACTTTTTTTTAAATAAAACACAAATAATGCTTAGTCTCCTTTAAAATTGTTAAAAATACAAAATTTCAAAATTATTTTTTTTAAATGACTTAAAGGACTACACCTCAATCTCTCTCTTCCTCTCTCTCTCTCTCTCTCTGTTTCTCTCTCTCAACAATTAAATTTCAGCGATTGATATCGTATGAGAAGAGTTGAATTTCTCAAAGAAAATTTCAATTAATTAAATTTTTAATTTGTTTTTTAATTTTTTGAAAAATGCTAATAGCTGTTTGCAAAAATCTTGATCACTTTTTCACATAAAAAAGGCATTTATTGGAAAATTTAGTCGAAAATTGGTAGACCATATATTAACCAAAATAGTTCCTATCGTTTTCTACAACACTTTACAATATTTCTGGCAGCAAGGCGATAACATGTCGAAAGAACTTATATTGGTTTGGCAGCAAGTCCACACCCCGACCCATTGTCGCACTTCTTCACTTTTGCAGACACTCGTACCAGCTAAGTCATGCTGCACCGATCTGAATAAGTAATAATCAGAAAGCGACATATCTGATGAGTACGCTTGGTGTTGCAGACCTTTCCATTCGAGCTCCAAGTGTATCCGGGACAATTCCTGCAACAACTGGCAAAAAAATGGCATTCTCAGTCAGTTCGTGTCACCACTTTTGAATCGTTGAACTCGAAACCGGCAATGGGGATATGGTAGAGCAACTTCACCATATGTCTCTGAATGTGGTTGGTGGCGGAAAATGTCTTCAAGTAAACAACAAAAGTAATGAATTTGAAAGAAGAAGAATTTTGGGAGCTCCCTGATAAGTGTAGGCGTGCGCTAAATAAATCAATCATAGTAACTGGAAAACTGTTGTTTCATGTAGACGAAGGTCAAAACCATCGAATTCAACCGTTACGTACCATTTCATTATCATTTTTGGCTCTAGCAGTCGATGATCAGAATTTTTGCAAACAACTAATTTCTCTTTCTGGTTTATTTTGCATTTAATTGTATTTAGAGATCAACACTCAAGTCAAGCCAAGTTTGTTTGCTATAAGTGACCGCCGGCTACTCAACCACTTTTCCATCCGAGCAGTATTAACGAACGTTTCGTGTGAGAAGAAGGTGCATTTCAAAAAAAATAATTTTTTGCTAAAAACAACTCATCTGTCAGCAATTGCTTTGTCAAATCAGTCAAAACATGAAATATTACTTGAAAAACTATCATAAAAATTAAAGTGATTTTCACGGGACGACTTGTACATAACAAGTTTTCGAAAGAAAAAAATTAAAAATCCGTATTCGCTCTAAAAGGGATATAAGAGCAAAACATATTTGTTATCTTACATATCACGGTAGAGTTTTTTGTCAAAGAAATGACTGCATTTCCAAATTTACACATATTAGGTGAGGTGCAAGGTGCATACATGATTCACGTTTCTTATGAGGATCGCAATTGCTTCGCGAAAAATTAATTAATTAATTAAATCGTATTTACCGCAATCTAATACAAACAGAAATGAAAATAAAAAGAGAAATAGTGCAGAAGTAGAACACAAATTGGAAATAGAAATGGAAAAAAGAAGAGAGATAGAAATAGAAGTAGGAATGAGAGGAAAAATGCCATGGAAGTAAAGACATAATAGGAATAGAAAAAGAAATGGATATGGAAATAGTAAAAGGAATAGAAATAGAAATACAAATGGAAACGGAAATGCAAATCGAAATGGAAATGGAGATAGAGATAGAAACAGCAACAGAAAATCAGGTAAGAAGATTATATTCGGCCGTGAGCGAATCTTTTATATATCATCACCCTTATCCTAAAAAGACAAAAAAAAGTAAAAAAACTAAATTTTCATGCTCTATATAATATGAAGCGGGAGGGACTGATTTTTTCTATTTTCAAGATGAAAATTTTTGTCGCACAGGCGTGTGGGTGTTGTAGGCGGGTGTTCTTGGAAAAGTTTAAATGATTTCCCAATTTTTTGCAAATTTGTATGCGATACACAATTGTGCAGACAGACAGATAGACAGGCAAAGAGACCAGCATGTCTTACAGATACGGCAGATACTACTTTTTCAACGCACTTTGTTCCTGAATTATAACAAATTTCACCAAAATATCTTAAAAGTTGTGGCCTGTAGACAAGGAAACAACACGAACGGACGGATATACAATTATATTAAATCAAATGAGAAACTGACTCAGAACCTAACGGCGTAACAAAAGGTGGACCTATCTCAAGTCCTTCTGGTGTTGTGTGCACAAACTTAATACACTCCTCCTGTACCGCAAGCACTGTTGGGTTCACAATAACTGTGAAAAATTACAAAACTCTTAAGCTCATAAGAAGGTAATCGAAAAACGAATTAATGGGCAGATGAGCCAAATAAAGGAATTGAGCATAATGCTTGAAGCTACTCTCTGCGTTCTTTCGAATTTTAATATCATAGCATAAGCAATCTACTTAAATATTTTTGTTGTTCTATTTTAATCAAATGACATAAACGCACTCACTTGTCAGTGTTATTGTTGTCATTCTCTCGATATTAATTTAATTATTTTTGTTTTGCCGTAATTTAAATTATTCGCATAACTGAAAACATTAAGCTGCTAACACTACTTCTACTGTGTTGCGTAAACACGACTAAACATCTTCCGAGTTTAACATTTTTGTTTGAATTTTAAAAAAAGAACAACTCTCTTAGGGTAGCATTAAGTATTCTTTCACGGTCTGCTGTTTGGTGGAAACTCGAAGTTTTACATTTCAATTTCAAATATCGCCCTTAGGATATGAAATGAATACGCGCGTAAGCACCGTTTTGGTTACTGTTCGAAGTAAACAACAACTTGCAGGTGAATTTGTTACTACAATCACTATCATCGTTACCAGCAAGACAAGCAGCAGTCGTAAAAGTAAAACTCATTTCGTTAATAAGGCGAAAATTGAAACCTTTCAAGATTTCCAAATAACTTTATCTTTCAAAAAATTATGCTTCTTTCTTTTCATTCTTCTCTTCTAAAACGAAGACAGTGTTAGTCTTGTTAATGAAAAGGCTTGATAGTTACAAAGGAAACAAATAAGTTTTTTACTTGCATTGAAAATATTCTCTCTGTACCTTTTCATACTCTACACCATATAGAATAAGTTTGTGCGACTGTATGCATCACCAGGAGGTGTTGAGCTATATTCACCTTTCATTACACCGATCAGTTGAGAGTCGCTTTTCGCATCGACCTGAGCTTGTTTCCCCTTCTGCCTGTTTGTCCGTCTGTCTGTTTGCTTGTGTTCAATCTATAGGTAGCAATTTTCAAACTATTTTGATGAAATTTGGTACATCGACGTGTTTTGGCCCAACCACGAACGCTATTGGAAATGAGTCGCATTGGAACACTTTCTTCTTCCACTAAAGAAAAAAGTATTATTATTATTGTTGTAAATACTCCAGAGAGAGAAAAAAATTCTCAAACTAGAATCTTAAAGCACTAGCATTTACGGCTTTACGGCACTCGAGCTTTGAATGCAATATCGTGGAGTTGTTAATCGAGATCCTTTGCCTACTTGACTAACCAGGCGGACAAAAAATTAAAAATTTAATTTTATATTAGATTTATGTAACAACAAATGCTAAAGATATATATTTTGAGAAAAATAACACAACAACCCCAGCAACAACATGGTAAAAGAAATTCTTATTTTCACAAGCATTAGCAAGACTATAGGCGTCAGCTGTTGCTGAAGACCGCAGCTTTGATATTCACAAACATTTATCAAATATAACATGAAACTAATCCCTACTTTTGTATATCAATCACAGGAAGAGAAATGTATGTAACGAAATTTAATTAATGTTATGGAAGAATTTATCTGGCTGATGGTTACTTAATACTCGGATGCAAAAGTAAACCTGATTCCGTTATCGGGAAAAGTTAAGCATTCTCATTTCTGAACCCAATGTAAAACTTTTAAATCGTTTCCGCTGGTGATTCAACTCGTCCGTCCTTCCATCTTTTCTTTAAAATCGCTTGTAAAGCAAAAATTCCCTTAAGAAAAGTTCTTTCTATTCAAAGACAAATTATTTGATATTCTTTTAAATTGAAACTAAATTAAAGCAGTGCAACAGAGTAAGTCGTGACGAACTATTAAAATACTCTACACTAACTTTTTCAAAATATGGCATTTATTGGGAAGTGGTGGGACTATCCTCTTCAATCCATTTTCTTTGGCCAAGACAGCATCGTCCATCGAATTTCACTAAACAGCCCGCAAAGTTGTGATTCGTAGCTTAAACATACAAACACAAGCATAGAGTTTAGAGTCGTAGAAGTATACAGAAGAAGAATCATAGAAAATACATCGACAGAGATTGGGGACCGTAAACAGACTTAAATCGATTATAAAGATGATTCTAAATTTTTAGGTGGTATTATAACAACTAGGTCTACTTTAATCCGGTCCCTATGACATTCGCATAAATCTAATATAGTAGAGCCCCGGTTTCGTATTGTACGGGTCAGTTGGACATTTTAAAGCCCCAAGCTATGAGCTTGCTGGGTATATTTGAAATAACTTTCTTTAATAATCAAAATGCTTTAGACGCTACATGAGAACGCAAAAGTTTTTCCAGAGACTTTTTGTGTTCACCTTTGCAAAAAACGAATATGTGGCAAAAGCACACTGACTGACTGATCAGTCAAAAATTATATCGACCATTGAAGTTAAAGCCTAATAAAATCGCAGCACTTTTACCGTGTTATACGAACCTCTTTTAAGGCGTTATACTAGTGCGTGCTATGCGACGGTCTCCTGTATATCATTATAACACACACAAATGCCGTAAAATATCAAAAAAAAAAAAAAAAAATGCAAAATAAATAAATAAAATAAGAATTTACCGCCCGTGAGGAACTCCCAAAGAGAGAAATTTCCTGGAAAACAGTTTTAATTCATTTAAATAAATCTCTTTATATTAAAATAAATATTCAAATAAATAAAAATATTTTAAGGCTAAGACATACATTATTACTTTCCTCTCGAAACCAAAAATTTAATTATTTTCTCTCCCTTTTAACAATGTCTGCAGGTGGTAGGTAGTCAGTCACTCGTTCAATATGCATCTTTAGGCGAATAAAATCCCCCCCTCCCCCCCTCCCCCACCTCCTTTGTTTTCTTATTTCTTTTTAAAACGTATTTAAACTTCCATTTAGAAGACATTGTCGGCTGTTTTCGGAAGAAGAAATAAAAAAAAAAAAGCAACGAGCAGGGAAAACTTTGTGTGAACAAGCAATAAAAATGACCAACAAAAAAATGTATCAAAAGGCCAAGAAGAAAGAAAGAAGGTAAAAAAAGAAAAAAGCAGAAGTAATGAAAAAAAGAAAAAGAAAAAGAAAAAGGAAAGAAAAAAATGAATAGGAAAACTTTACAATTGTGTTTTTCCGGTGTAATTGATTGACTTCAATTTATGTGACATGAATGCAGGTATTTTTATATTGATTTCTTGTTATTTTGTTTTTGTTTTTTTTTTTGTTTTTTTTTTTGTTTTTTCTTTTAGTTTTTATTACTAGAATTTTTCTCTTCCGATTGTTGTTGATTGTTACTATTTAAAAGCTAGTTTGACACTTATACGACGGATTAGAAAGACAAACACTACACAATACATGTCGTAATAAGACGATTACAGAGAAAAAAAACTATTAATTGAATTGAATTTAAACCGAAGCAATATTTCGCATTCCAAGAAAATAATTGGAAATATCTTGGGTTCTTCGTTGGGGGCTAAATCAGGTGTACAAAGCAACTGATTACCGATTTCCATAAGAGATGGCGTTATTTCTCTATATGCATTTGTTAAACTGTAATTCCTTCCAATAAAATCACAATCTTTAGGTTGCAAAATGATATCACAAAGCACCGATATGCACAACATTTTAATGATCTTTAAAAGCATGAACAACGTAATCGTTGTCAAAAAAAAAAAAGAAATAAATAAAAATATAAACGTGGAAAGAATTACTTTTGCTGTTTCATTCAAAGCAAAATGAAGTTGAGTCATGACACATGATGTGAAATGTAAATGCGCAATAAAATATTGAAAATGCAAACAACAATTGTGCAGGTCAGGGCAACCATTAACGTGAACACGAAATATACTTAGCATTTTTCCTGAAAAGGGATCTACTGGATGTAATTTGCTTTGACGTACTGCAATATAAATATCGCTGGGAAACACTATCAGCAACAACTGGTTGCGTCGATTATTAAAGGAAGAATCTGCTACAAAAAACCAACCGTCATTAGAAGTTAATCAATAAACAGGAGCAAATAAAAAAAATAATAACCGGACGAAAAAAGTGGCATAAACAGAAGGGCGCAGAGAAGAGTGGATTAGTGAACAGAGAAACAGGCGGGTATATATGCCAACGTACGAGAGGGGACGGATAGAAGGTTGGGCAAGCGCGCAAAAAGCCATACACAAACAAACTAGCGTACAAAGGCTGACTAACCGGCAAGTGTGCAAATGAACGGAGGCGAAACCAAATAGACAACGATGGACAGGTAAACTCACATAGACAGATAAACGGATAGACAAGAGGGCACACGGATAGAGATGCAAAAGAACACCCATAGCCAGGACAGAAGACATAGGCAGCCGAGCTGATGGCCGACATAACAAACGAACGGAAAAATGAGCAAAAATGAGTAGAAAAACGAGCAAAGAAGAATTCAAAAGAACAAAGAGACAGGCGAGGCACAGGCCAACGGCCAAATAAAAAATCCTAATCGGAAGGACTGACCCACGAATAAAAACTAGATATGAAGAGCTAAATAAAATCAGAATATATGAAATAATTGGCCTTTTCATTAGTTATTATTAAGCTACGTGCTCGTAATTAATTCTTTTGGTTGTATTAAATTTTCCCATAGTAACTTTTTAGCGTAAATCTCCTCTAATATACCACGAAAAGGAAGTTAATTATTACGAAGCCTTTGTAACGTTTGCAAGTTGTTTCTGAGGGCCGGTTTAAAGGAAAATCGAAAAAAGCACAAAGTTTCTAAATAAAATGAAAAATAATTAAAGCACATAGTTTGACATAACCTCAAACAGAGGACACGCAAAAATATGAAAACTCCTCGTACTTTATAGGAAAGGAATATCATCACAAAATTCTATTCTTTAGGCGTATAAGTGGATACTGGGAAGACTTACTTTAAGATAATGCTTACGACAACCTCTTACAGATCACAGAAAAAGATACTACGAAGACTTACTTTAACATAATGCTTACGATAACATGCAGAAGATCACAGAAGAAGATACTATGAAGACTTACTTTAAAACAATATTTACGATAACGTCTTGAAGATCACAGAAGAAAATATTTTGAAGACTTATTTTAAAAAAGTGTTTACGACAACATCTTGCAGATCACAGAAGAAGACACTCAGAAGACTTACTTTAAAACGTCTACTTACGATAACATTTTGAAGACCATGTAATGCAAGCGATTCATTTCCAAAGGTCGTAAGCACCGGCACTAAATTGATTCTTCATCCTTCATTTTTATTTCTTTTCAGTAAGACGCATGAACCGTTCTTACTATCTTCAATCGTACCAGACTTAATGGATTAAAACCTTAGAAAGTCTGCATTTCTACAATTTAAGTTCTTCGACGGACATTGTCTCACTAACTGTGTACATCATTAAAGTATAGTATAAAAAATTGTTTTATGTAACTTTTTGAAGCACATAAACATAAGACATGCTGCAATCATGTGCTGAAAACTTGTGTCATTTGGAAAAAAGGTTACCATAGCTTTTTATATAGCTAATGAATTTTTGTTTTGTTGTTCTTGTTGTTGTTGATGGTAATGCTCGTGCATAATTAAGTGCACGAGCGTTTTATTTCTCCCGTCATGAACATATTGCGTTTTTTGTCACTTAAATGTTGTTTTTTTTTTTTGTTCTTCCATCAAAAAACGTTGAGCTATATGCGTGTGTTCATTAAATGCTTACGGAAAAATATTTCACTTAATAACGGGTTTCATAGAAGACATAAATGTGTGTTTTTGGCCATTTTGAATGGCATATAATTAATTAACTTTTGGCACGCATTACCTCTTATGCGTTTTTTTTTTTTTTTGCTAATTGCACTTTTTCCGTTTTCTATGCATAATTACATTAGACTTTTTGCTTTGTCTGCGCATAGCTATTTATAATAAGTGCTTGTGTGTATTTTAATCGGCGACATTTATTGGTGGAAATGATAAAGCAATGCAAGGTATCAATGTACCCAACAATTAAATTCGATGAGTATGACCTTTCTCTACATACGATAAGAGTTTTCCATTTAGTGTTATTCCGCGTGTACTGGCACTAATCATAGAGCACTTAAAAATGCCCTTCGAACAATCATTACTTTTGTTGTTTGGTTGGAAGAAATCTGCTGTTGAAGCCCATCGCATAGTTTTGGAAGCTTACGGTGATACTCTTCCATCATGTACTATTTGCCGCTTTACAATTGATCGTTTCGATGTCAAGGACCAAGGGTGGCCTGGATGTCCAAACTGTTCAAAGACAATGAATTTCCAGACTTATTGTATTGGACGGAAAATCAACTGAAACTTTCAACTGCTTCTAAACGTTTGTATGCGATGGGAAAGATTCAAACGCAGGGAAGATTTTTACCACACGAATTGGCTGAAAAAGCGATTTTGAAATCATTTTCATTTAATTAAACTGAATGCTGCCGGCATTACAGTTAATATGAAATTTTAATCCCGAATAAACATTAAAAAAAAAGCTTGGCAGAAAAAATACAATCTTTGGGGTAAATACATCTTGGTGGTTACCCTTAAGGAAAAAAAAAAGCAGAGCTATAATATTCATTACGACCAAGCGGGTATTTAAAATCTTTACAAATATTTACTTAAGAATTACAAATTCTTTGTTAAATATACTCCTTACGGCCTTTTCTTGCTAAACTCGATACAAAATTTTCAAAATTTCCTTCTCTTGTCTGAAAATCGTATAAAATTTATTTAACTGCGAAATGAAAAAGACATCAAAGTTCTATTATTAAATGCTAATAAAATAAAAAACTTTACCTTACAATAATAGAGCGCAGTAAACAACGCTTGCAATAGATATTTTATGAGAAAACTTAATTATAATAATAATTTAATATTAATAACATTTCTAAGGTCAAGTAAAAGCTTAGAGACAATCACATCTGATTAAGCGTAAGAATTAAATTCAATGTATTCAGCTTTTATTCCTATACTTAATACAGTGATCAAATCATGGGATAATTGATGAGAACCAAAAGTCCGTAATATACGGAAGTAACGGAACAAAACGGGATTTGCTGATGACCAGATTTGAAAATAATAGCGCTCCAGTTACATTACTAAACTAATAAAAAACATTATAGGGGTCCACTATGAGGTATCACTTTGCCTAATACGGTTTTTCAATACGAAGTGGTCAAAAAATGTCCTTGGGCCACAACACGGTGGATGGGTGTAACAAATTTCTTCAAATTATCTCAACACCTGCAAGTTGAAAATAAAAATACACGAGGGACGGACGGGCACACAAATTTATATCGATTCATAAAGAGATTTTGGTAATAGCAAAAACCTGGTTCTGTGTTAAGTCCTCCTGGGCCTGTTGCATACACTTTCACCACAAATGGCCTACGCTAAGAAAAAATACGGAAACAAATCATATCAGAAAATTACATTGTGTCGCATAATTTATTCCAGCTTTCTTTCGTATTTGAAATCGTGAAACTCAATACAAATAAGGCAAACAGATATGCAGAGTAACGACACTTCGCAAACACCCTTCCGAGTTTGTACCAGAATTTATTGCTCCCACACCAATTCTTTCCTTATTCAGCAACTGGGACCAGCAGTCTATGGTATATTTTATATAAACACTCAAATATATAATACATGTACGAAAGGATTTGGCCACGATTTACTTAAATGCCTTGGCCGATAAGTCCTATCAAGGAAGATTACAATGTTGATAACAAAAACACTTTGACTGATGTCTCTGACTTCACTTTTCACTTCGCAATCGCAATACATTCGCACTCCATGCTATACCAATGTACGGCGCCCAGCACTTCAGTTAGCCCTCTAATATGGTAAAGTAAAACGTTGACATTCTGCAATGACTACGAAACGAATTCGTTATAGGTGAATTTTTCTATGTAACTATAGCTACTGTACATTATACATCTACTCTATATATTACACATTGTGCGTAGAGGGAAATATGAGTTGAGAAGAATATGTTGACCTTCGACTTCGACCTTCTTGTTTGGATTATAATAAGAAAATCTACTCACTTTTATTTACATCAGAAGGACTTATAAAACCCTCCTTAGAATACCTACATTGTTTACCAAATTCTAAATCGGCTCAGTCATGGCTCAGTCTATTCGTCTAATTACCCTTTAAGTAGTGGAATTCAAAAAGCATTATACTAACTATAACTGTTAACCGTAAAGGCAGTCACTCGGAATTTATCCACAACTAAATCCCCATATCAAGGTTGGTAAATGCATGTGCTTTAAAATACAGGGCTGTTAAGCGAGCGTACTTCATTACAAACTTGTAAAAGTTTAAAATTTTATTTAGGAAAAAAAGCAGAAGACATATTTATTTTGTCAAATGAGATGATATTAGAAAAATCAAATATTTTTTCTACAAAAGAAGGAAGAAATTTTTGTTTCTATATATCGAGATAATATATATAAATAAGAAAAATAACAAGAGAATATTAATGAAATGAAATTTTATAGGATAAAAAGCAGAGTACAAATGAAGAGAAAGCTATCAGCAAAGATCCCTAGACCCGATTTTAGGGTTCCGATTTTTCAAATTAAACGAGAAAAGATGCGGTGCGCAAAAGCAGAACTTTGTGAAGTGAAGAAAAAATTGAAGAAGACTTTCAAACTTTACATCTTCCGAAAGATATGGGGTCGTTACGGAAAAGATGCATTACGATTTTTTTTGCTTCTTTTCGTTATTTGGTGTTTCATCTTTGACTTTTTATATATTTATATTTTTATATAACGTAAGACAAGTACTTGTTAATGGATTTTGCATAAACAACAATAAAAAAGAGCTTAAAAAATACCAAAAAAGCATTTTCTTTCTTTCCAGATATAAATTTTTTCTTTTTCAGTTGTAAACAATTGAATATAAGGAAGCACCTGGTAGCGACATAAAAGCTTCTGGGAAAAATATATCGGAACTTTATTCTTAACCGAACAAGTGTACTGCGTAATTTTCTCATTTGTTGGTTAGCAAGATTTCAAGATGAATAAGTACAAGCTTTGCTGTTAAGAGAAATTATCCTTCTTTCCCATTTCCGAGTCGCATTGCTCTGTGTGTGTGTGTGTGTGTGTGTGTGTCTTCACAATGTGTAAATTTATCCATTAAGCAAAAATTATATTGTCCATCATTTCTGACGCTATGATCATTTTACCAGCAAAACAGATTTGAAATGCTCACGATTTGAAAAGATTCCAAATACTTGGTCGACAGATTTTCGAATTGAATTTAGCGATTATGTTGGATGAAATCTTTTTCGCCAATCAGAAGAATTATGAGAAACAACTTTTATCAGAGACTTAACATTTTGTACCTTAACAAAACAATTTTTTTTTTTATTTTGATTACTCAGGGAACGTCAGCTATTTGCGTAGCATGGTAACGATCAAAAAGAAGTGTGGAAGGGGGAAGAAAGGAGACGTGCCTTTAGGCATCCTACTTTGAACATTTGGGACCCGGTATTTTGTGTTTGAGAGCAAGCAAACTGTCCGTATGTACGTATGTCATTCTCTTCGCCTTTTTCCCATGTAAACCCAGTTGACCAGTTAGATATAAGTCTATCATGACGTGGAATACCGATTCAAACACAACGAAAACCACAAAATAATTTTGCTAGTAAGCAAGTGGTCTTAATCTGTACGTCCTTCCGAACGCACTTTAAAAGTGAATCTGAACTTGTCTCGAACATTTTTGCTCAGCTTTTTTCCAACCCTTTTCTGAAATGAATTTCAAAACTGCTTGTATTCCTGCTCTGCTTTTTCCACTGTTTAATGCGGTTTCTCGCCTGCCATTGATGTTACTCTGTAAGCATCTTATGGATAGAAAGTGCTATAAAGCCACTGAGCCATATTTTGCCCATTTTTTTTTTCATGGAGCCATTATGCAGAATCGTCCACGGAATGGATGCATATTACTAACGCACCAACTTTGCTGCAAGTTCAGTTTCAAATCTTACCTTATTCAATACAATTGACTGACAGTAAAAAAAAAAAAATTTTTGAAAGACTTTTGTCCGAAGAAATTATGTCGAAAAATATTAATTATTCCTACAATTGGAAAGCAGCAATAAATTTGCTTTCGTGTGAAACGGTAGTTTCCAAGCAAAAGCCATTAAATGATGTTGACGACGACTCCTCCACGTGGAGCAATCATAGACCAGATTTCATTCGTATTAAAGCTTGTAGACGTAATCTGCTAACCATACGAAACATTATTGATGAAGCCATTAAAGAACTCTTGGAACTGCAGAAACGTTACAAGGCTATAGCTTTCAAGCAAGCTGAAGTCGGACTAAAGCATTGGTGCCTGCTTTGTGGAAAAAGGGCAATAGAAACTCATTTGCATTATTGTAGCCAAGACAGCAAAGAGCAATACGTAAAGAACTACAAAGCAATATAGGAAAAGGAAATTGCAAAAATCCTTGCAAGAGATGAGCTGTACCTGTTGCATTGCGATTTCTTCTTGTTCATTTCTTTCGTTGCCATTGTATGATTACTTTTTATAAATATTTTGCATTACAATGTTTCCTTTTTAATTTCACTTATCGGCAAATATCAGCTATGAATATCGTATAGCTTTAAAAAGATTTCAATATTTCACGAGGAATATTCTCGGTGTTATCATAACCGAAGCCGATTTAGTTTTCGATTTGATTTTAATGGTTAATCCAGGAGAACATTTCACGGCCATTCATGTTCACTAAACTTCTCGTCTACAAATTAGTTTTTAAGGATCCTTTATATCTTCTTGTTGAGCTTAAAATATAAAAAACTATATTTATTTCAGTTATCCTTCTGCTTAGTAAATGCCAATAAAGGAATTCAAAAACATTCGGATAATCGTTTATGGAAGGTCTTGGCACTTGCCATAATCTGAAGTAGTTTGGCTTTAAGAAACCGGAACCAATGGTGTGCATGTAATGGAAAATTCTACTCGAAGACTCCTTCGTTTTTAACATAAGGCTAAAATTCATGAACGTATGCAAGCCCATTCTTGTTCTTTCCCATCTGAGGGCATTTGCAAAACGTAGAAGTCCTTCCGAAGACATCAAAAGTGCACTCCAATTTTTAAAGGTTAAAAGCGACATCGGATCACTTCGAATGCCTACTTTTCGCAATTTATTGCTTTAACTTATCGATCGTTTTGAAAGTGGCTTCACTACATTTTCCTAGAGACGCGCATATAGAACTTCGAGTCGAGCAAATTCATACGGCAAGCAAGAATATACGGATTCCCATTGCCTGAGGTTCTTTTATAGCGAACTTTCTCTTACCACTCCCAGGCAACTTACACACCCCCACAAATATGGCACAACCGTAGACCGGATCGAACTGAAGTAGATTATAATGCCGCTTAGTTCTATGGAAACTTGTTCACTTTCAGGGTGTGTGAGGCGGGAAGAAGCTTGCATCTTCTTGTTGTTGTTTTGTAGGCCGAGCTTAATAAAGGCTTGTAAGTGGATCAAATTTGCATCCAAAGTTGGAATGCAAACATTTTTTCACTAGAAGTAACTTCAATAGTCAGCCATTAAACGCTTTTACTTGATCGGATGTATTTTGCTTGGCCCCGTACCAAGCAGCATGAACATTTCTAAAGATGTTCTTTCTAGAAAATAAAACTTCTATAACTAACCAAATTTTTTATTTGAAGATCGTTACAAAGTGAATTTATTCTACATTTGGAGGAATCGTAGTTTAATTATAAACATCGATTATCACTCTTTATTTCAAGAAAGTTCGAAGCTAGATTATTAAATTTAAGAAAACTTTAGAAAATTTAAACATTTCTGTAACATTCGTTAATTAATTCTTGTTGCATGTAAGTTTTCTCTCGAATTCATTAGTAAAACTTAAAGTTCATCCAAAAAAAAAACAAAAAAAACAACAATTCAAGGCATTCGCCCTCTTGGCAATTGTATCGTTCAGAAAAGATGGAAAAAGAAGAAGAAAACTTAAAATTTTACAATAACAAATCTTTGTCACACGCGCACTCTTACACGCAAACATGTATATATACATATATATATATATATATATATATATATATATATCTATATATATATATAGATATATATATATAGAGATACTGCTAAGTAGATTTTCATGGCACTAAAAATGGCTGCTGCGACATGCGTCAAATGCCAGAAAAAGAGAAATGTACCAAACAGATAAGGTTTTTGTATTGCAAGTGAAATATTGCCGGCAATATAAAGACAGGGAACAGAACACAACACCATACATGCATTTACCGTTAGTCTTCTCGACAAGCATATATATATGTATATATATATATTTATACATACATACATACATACACACATACATACATACATACATACATACATATACCTTCATATACATAAAAACAAACATTCAACCTGATAGGTAAATGAATTTGTCTTAAGTCATCTGAATTTCGTGTTTTTTCGTTTTTTTTTTTTCATTTCTTTTCATTTCTTATTTTTATTTCATCCTTAAATTTTTATTGTTGTTGCCTGTAAAATACGACTGAAAAACGTAACATGAAATATCAAAGAAATCCTGCATCTCTAAACTAAGAAGAATTTTTAAGTACAGCTTAACAATTCCGAGAGAATGGGAAATAAAAAAAAAAAAAAAAAAAATGTAAAAGGAAAAGGAAAAACGGAAACATTCTCCACAAATTTGAGAAAAGAAAAAAGTTTATCCAACAAGAGGTAGAGAAAAAAACAAACGTTCGTTCGTTGGTTGGTTCGTTCGTTCAAATTTTCATAAACCAAAGGGAAGAGAAAATGTTTAAATATTCACAAAAATTAACTAAAAAGAAATGGAGATGAATTTAGGATAGAAAAAGTAGAAGAGCTCCGAAGCAAAGATATGCAAATCTACTAATAAATATATCTTTTTTTACTTTTTACGCTTTTTTTTATACTCCTCCTCTTCTTCGTTCAGTTCTTCTCCATCTTATTGAAATTAAAAATAATAAATAAAGTTTTGCTTTGCAGCCTAAGTAAAACTTTGACGTCGCATTTGTAACAATTGCCGAAAATTAAGAGACAATTTTCTCAATTGGAAATGTGCACAAAACAAACATTTCTATCTATGGCTTTTACATCTCCACACACATTTAACTCAATTAGACGCCAAAAGCAAAACAACACAAATCTTATTACAAGAAACTTTTAACTGCTTTCATATTAAAGCAAATTTCATTAATAAAGAAAATAATTTTTTTTTTTATTAAATTCTATGAAAATAGAAAAGCATTACCTCATACTTATGGCAATGGGCATGTTTGAGCAAATGCTGCAAATTATCCACAAATTGTGACGAGTCTTTGTAATAACAATATTTAGAGGTTCACTTTAACAATTTTTGAGGTTATGTTCTGGTTTTCGTTTACTCTTCGTTTCCTTTTTCCTCGTTAATGTTTGTAAGCAAATTATGTCAGGTTTTTATATAATAACTCGTTATGTTCGTAATTTTGTAATTATGCCCATGACCATTGCTCCAGTTTGTGAAAATCAAAGCCTACTACTTGATTGCAGAGCACTACATGCTTGAACATCGGACACCGGATCTTTGCATAATGGCCTAACAATTTTGCAAGACTTTTGCTCTAATTTCTTTTAATGATAATTTTCGAAATATTAAATATTCCTTTAGGAATATTTCTCTTCAATTAAAAAGTTCTCCGACATATAGCTTCAAGGTACCGGGGAAACAAGACCGAAAGCCCAGAGAAGAGTTAAGTTAATGAAATCAAGTCACTAAGGAAAAGACCTAAAACATCATCATAAGTTAATTATTGTTCTATAAGTTTCCAGCGTCCTTTATGGATTTTTAGTGCTGGGGATAACAATGGAAGTTTGTGTTTGGATTTTGGGGTAAGAAATCTTCATAAGTCGATTAATTACTGTCGATAGCCTCACAATCGCCCATTTAGTATAATTTTTCCACCAAAAATAAAACGGCAAATTCTTTCAATAAATCTTCGACTTAGCAAGAAATATTACTTAAGCTTTTTCAATTTGTGTTCGAATTTTATCTCTACGTTTAAATTGAAAATAGTTATGTCAAGTTTCACCTTTTCATCTTATAGAAGGGGACACACGTAACTACATCAATTCATTCTTGCAAACCCACCCGAATTATGTATACTTTGTGATACCAAAGGTAGGGGATGCAGATTTTTATGCACTAAAAGCAATCAAGTAAAGCTAGAATACGTTTACCCTCCGCGTTGATGCATTTAAAAAGGCACGCGAACTAATTAAAATTCATTAGTAGATCTGATCATCATCATTATCATCGTCCTTATATGATATGACTAACCATTGCCAGCTTTAATATCCATATTTGTCAGCTAAGTCATGTTAATGCCAACATTGATGTTAATCTCATTTATGCCTTTTATCGCTATG
Organism: Glossina pallidipes; assembly: GCA_000688715.1. Classification (NCBI taxonomy): domain Eukaryota; kingdom Metazoa; phylum Arthropoda; class Insecta; order Diptera; family Glossinidae; genus Glossina; species Glossina pallidipes. The sequence continues at coordinate 734,086 of KK499815.1, read as the reverse complement.
TCATTATCCGAATCGACGATTAGCAAAATAGGCTGTCAGTCACTGCTTATGTTGGCAGGATTATTCGCTAAGTATGTATGTGTAAACATGTCAAAAAAATATAATTTATTTGTTTACTTCCACAACTTATACTAACATTTTACGGTAAAGTGATGGGAAAATTTAACATGAGTTACGTACGGGTTTAAAAAATCGTTTTGAAAAACGCTCTTTAAGGAAAAAAAACTTACTTTGCTTTACAAAAATTTCACAAAAAAATTGTCTATAGTAAGAAATATTGAAAAGAGAAGCAAAACATCTAGATCTGGAGTTAATTCAATTATGTAAATTCTCAGAAATAGATTTTTCTTGGAATGTTTTGCTTGGTTGTATGTAAGGAATACATAAAGCTAATGGAATGAATAACTCATTCGTATCCTCTGGGTTTAAACGTAAATACTAGATTGCTATAGAAAGTTTAAATGAGGTCTCGAAGTTGCTTTCCAAAGTTTAGAAATGCAATCGTAAAATGAATACAGACCGTATTACCGTACGGTGCATGAACTTCAATCCTTGGTAGACAAAAACGAAAGTCTCTAAATAATTGATCGTAACCTCGAAAGGCGAATACGTACATGATGCGTACCTCCGCCTACAGTGAAATACCCATTATTTAACGATTTCGATATCAGATCCTGTTATCAAATCGAAAGAAACCTCAGCTATTCATTTCAAGGCATGGATTTCAAAAAATTGGATTGAATTTCGAAAACTTGTTAGCAAATTTTATATACTCTGGGTATAAAAAAATGGCTGTAAAAAAGCCAAAAGAAATATTATTTTGTTTTAAAGAAATTTTTTGCTCATATATTTTTAAATTAATTTCATTTTATATCATCATGTGCTGTGTGTATACTCACATTTAGTGCTTCCCTTGTGTTTTTAATTTATATTATCCCCGTATGAACCAAAATCTGCAACCTGCACCACCGCCAATGCAATGAATTGTAAATACGCGGCCATTATGACGGTAAACAACCACACGCTCAACCAGATATGTGCATATAGATGATAAATATAAAACTAGATTTGCATACAATTAATTTTTGATGTTTATGTTTATATATAAAATGAGCTTGCACCGCATCAACGCTTAAAATTCTTTGCGCAATAAAATCCAAAAAATAAACATAACACACCACGCATTCTGAGGTTTTCAGACTAATCCGCGATATTAACAACCATCTGCATGTAAGCGCTCGTATATAAGAAAAATATAAATTTAAAAAAAAAAAAGCAAATTTAAAATAAATTCTTCCTCCTTATGCGGTAATAATAATAAACGACAAAATTGCAATATAATTTGCTTGTTTTCGCCCTACATAGCATTAAAAGAATTGAAGTCGACCAGAAAGAAGAGAGAGCATCTCCTCTAAGCACTCATCGCAAAACAAAAAAAAAACAACAAAAACATACGCCTGCTTTGGTTTCTCACCTCTTCTTTGAAATCAAACGATTTTGCTTTTGAGATATGCATCGTTGTGTGCGCTGTGACGCGATGTCGTTGATTCTCTTCATTTTGTCTTTTATTAAAAGCGCATCGAAAAGGTTTACATAATACATTTTTATCATGTATATATATATATATATATATATATATATACTTTTAATATTTCACTAATTTATGAAGATTTAATTACATTAGAAACAAAATTACATTAGAACATAAATTAAATTTCAAGTAAACCGATTGAAAAACATTTGCGAAAAGCTTCGTTTCAAATACCAAAAGAAATCTTTTCAATGGATACACATTTTATGCCCGGCGTAAGTGACAAATTATTACACAATAACTACCGTAAACACAACACGACCTTACATAAGAACAGTCAAAGATCAACTATTCGCTCTTTTTCAAAGAACGATTAAATGCACATTTTCGATATTTAACGATTAAACGATTAGATTTCCATAATATGTTAGTCTAGTTACTATAACAACTGAGGCTATTTCCTATAAATTAAAATATTTAGCGATTAAAAATTAACCAAGAGATTAATCAAGAGAATATGTTAGTCGGATTATATTATAGCAACTTAAACTATTGAAATATGTAGCGATTAATGATTAATGATTTCTACGTAGTACGTCAGTTGAGTTATTGTAGCAATTTAAGCAATTGAAATATAAATTTGAATTCAATTACAAGGACAAGTTGAAAAGTATTCAGACTTGAAAAGAGGAAGTGTAGATACGAATATTTTTGTTTGAACTTTCCGTTATAAACAGATTAAATAAAATTCACTTACGAAAATTATTTTTGGAATTTTTCAAAATTTTTTTAAAGTTTTGACAAATTTTGATCGATTTTGCCACCTATTGAATAGCAGTTTACTTTCAATTTTCGCTATTAGCTGCCTGTAAAATATTATTTTGTGCTCTACATAGCAAGTCAAGATATACCGGTATTGAAATAATGTATAGATAATGCAATAATATAAACTTGTGTGTGGCTGAAAAACGAAAAGCTTTTGTTCTCGCGAAGATTTATAGTCAAGTATGAATGTTTAAAGTTACTCTAGACAATGACCTTTTCATTATATTAAGGATTTTTGCGGGAAATTAGGGATAATTTCGTGTTTTTATATCGTCAAATGACGACTAATCAAAAATTCGGCTTCCGGAAGCCGAAGTATGGATCCCTGATAGCTTACGCAAACCGAGATCTCATCGATACTTAGCAAATTGCCAAGGAAATCGAAAATCCTTCTACACTATTATCCAGTTTCCTGCGGAGCTGATCGCTAAGTCGAACTTTTTTCGTAACTGTCCTTTTCCGAATAAATTTTTCGCTTTGATATATGCATTTATCGTTTATATAATTTATATGTTACGCTTGATTTGTGTGACCGTTAAGACTACAAAGAAATGCTAATTATACTGCAGTCATATGGGTTTCGAAAAACATTTTTTAAGGAAATTATCGTCAGGTTATAATTAAAAAAGACACATAAGGAAGATTAGTTTTGTTTTTCAATAGCTAGGATATCGTAATTAAATGAAAGATGGCACATCTCTCTGCGACGTACGCTCCAAACCAGTGAAATCTTGAGCAGAATATTTATATAGTATTTCGACGCATTTATCAAAAGTGATGCGATATCCTTCAAACGATAGAACAGTAATGAACGCGTACTATGCAAATCTTTGGAATACAAACAAGCGCGATTGCAGGTCTCGATATAAAGTGTTAACTTTTCGAAAATTCCACTCCTAGAAGAGGGAAGCACGTAAAAAAAGTTGACGGCTTAATTGAAAGAGAAACTATATGCTTCCTTTTTACTACTTTCCCGATTATCGAGAAAAAATACTAATTTCTATGAGTACTTGATTGCTGCCATCTCTAAGAACGGAATTTATTTGCTAGAGAACGCGGTTTTGAAATTAATTTGCATACCCATAACAGCAGTTTTAAAGCAATGAAAGCATTTGAAACATTCAGAACGAGCTTCAGAGAAAGTACAAAGTGTATATATTCCTGGCCAGCATAAAAAGCTGAACGTATTTAAGGACGCCCACTTTTCGGCTTATGGGGCTGTTCTCCTATATGTCTTTCTATTTTTCGGTTTCTCTGCCCATCTATCTGCCTGCATGTTCCTCTGTTTGTCTGGCTGGCCTTGTAATGTCTGTGGTGAAATATTCTCCTGAGCGCAACAGTGGAGCAGAAACCTTGAAAGCTCTTTCACATAAGTTAATGATGAAAATGAGGCAAATCGGGTGAAGGTCAAGCCCACATCGTAACGTAACCTAACACCATTTTTATTTTTGAAAGCAAATAAAAGGGTTTTTTTTCGCTCGTTACTTATATCCCAAAAAAGATAAATTATTGTATGCTGTACAAAAATTGGAACCGACCACTCGAGAATATAACGCATCGAAATTTCACCTCTTTTTTAAGAAAACAGTGGTAAATGTAAGGATTTAATCATAGACGACTATAGTCTTCGTACTTGTTAGTAGCATTAATAGTGAATTTTAAAAAAATAAATATTTTCTTCAAAAAAATATACTTTAATATGAATTTGACGAAGCGAATTTTCCATCTTATCCTCTTGTGCGTTATCGGTTGAAAATATTCTTTTACAAATTAATTAATGATTTCATGAGATTTTCTTTTTTAAATATTATGAAATTGCAAACAATAAAAAAAAAAAAATTTAATCGAAAGATGATGAATTAATAAAAAAAAAAAAAAAATAAAGTTAATAACGATTTTAATGAGAAGTAGAGGAGAGAAAACTAATTAAGAAGACTTGAGTTGAAAACTTGCCTACATAAAATAACCTTTAAAAGAGAGTTGTCAGATTTTCTTGTTGTTTTCTTTTTTTTGTTTTTCATTCATTCATAAGGCGCATTTTTATTGCTTTTCCAAGTTATTCTTAATACTAAAAGCCTTGAATTTTCAATTTTTACTCATTTTTTTTCGTTTGCCGCTTATTGTCTCTCTGTGTGTGTGTGTGTAGGTGTACTTACGTTTATAGGAATCTACACACGCATGTGTGTGCGTGTGTATGTGTATGAGCATGTGTGTGTGTATAATATATTATCGTGTAAATTGAATTTCATTACATGACGTCAATTAAACGTACGCATGAATGGCTATTGTAGAACTCAATCAATGATGACGTTTTTAAAATATGCAACCAATGTTACGACGTGTGCGTGCATACATAAACGCAAGCAGTCACAACAGTACAATCGCGCGCGCATACTATGGAATGGACTTACCTATATCTACCTATTCAAATAGATGTTCGTATGTTTGTACGTTTGTATGCACAAACTTATCTTGAACTTTTTCGTATTGTTAGCTTTAATATACCCTACATACTTGCAAGCAAGCATGTATGCATACATATGTATATATATATATATTATAATATATATATATATATAATATATATATATATATATATATATATATATACATATATATAATATATATAATAAGATACATATCTCTGTGTACGTCCAATACGAGAATCAGGTAATGCACGTTATATGTTGTGCATACAGACAGTTATAGTGCAAGCATGCATGCATGCATGCATGCATACACGTAGCAATGTTTGTACACTTTTTTCGCTTTTTTATACACTTTATATTGTGAAAAGTTGCTACAACAACAATGATGAACGTCATTTAGCTTGATTTTAACTTTTACACATACATACGCATACGTATGTATGCATGCATATATGCATGCGCTTATGTGTTTATTTGATAACATTTTACTATAAGTGTAAAATCTGACAAGGTAATGAGATGGCAAATGGCCGATAAAAACATTTCCCGATTTCAATGCATTTAAACGCATTAATATAACATGACAACAACAACATCAATAACAACATCAACCATAGTAACATGGTACAAGATAAAAAGTCAGATCATGCAATGCCGCACTGGCGAAAAATGTTCAGCTGACCGTTAAGTGGATAAATACACTCATATATATGCATAAACATGCATACATATATATATCTACGTAGGTGGATAAAAGTTATATTGTGCACACGAGAAAAAAACCAATAAAATGGATTCTTCTTAGGAGAATCCTGAACGAATCTTGAATACCTTTTAGTCATCATTTATTATTATATAGGATGGATTACGACATCGTACTGATGTATTTGAAAACTTTTGAGCCAATAAGCACAAGAGTTCTACGTCCCTACAAAGCAAGAGTTGCATCGTTTGCTCGTACAAGGCAATGTTTTTGAAGTAAAAATCAGATCTTAGTACTCAGCTTTTATGTGACCTTTAATTAAGTGATTTTGCCTTAGCAACGATTTTCTGCAAAGGCGAACAGCATTATTTAAGCATAGAGAAGTAACGACAGTGTGTTGGCGCGTGTATGAGTACAGCTCCAGAGCGAGCAGGCGAGGACGCGTTGAAAACATTCCTTTTGAGAGACTTAGTTACGAACAGTTACCCTACTTTTTACAAACACTACGCAGCCTACGTTGCTTTGACGATCAAAAGTGTCATGATTATTGGATCTTGCTTCCTGCCTGCAATCAAATTTGACGGCATTAGAGTCTGTCAGCGCAGTTAATAATCATTTTGGCATAAAACGCATCTGGGACTTAAAGCGGTAGCATTGTTGGTACAAGTTAACCTTCTTTCAATAACGATTACCAAACAAGTCTGGCATTATGTAAATGACCGACTAGAGAACATGATAAAACAAAAGAACGAATCACAACAAATTGCTTTCTTCTAAACCTTAAAATGAAAAGGCAAATATCTTGCTTGCTCTTCGCCAATCAAATCCGACGATTAAATAGCTATTAGTAGACTGCATAGACATTCCGCCTCAAAATGTTGTAACACCAACGATACAGTTACAATACCGAAGTATAGTTGATCTAGGTTTTGTCAATGACATATGAGTTGAGGCGAGCTTACCGTGCCAGGCATACTTTAAAAGACAATAGGCTTCGAAGGTTATTAAGCCTGAGAAAAATTACTAATAAGCTGTTTGTCTTTCGATTATTATTCTTTTTGACAGTCAGCTTCGTTTACTTGCATACTTGCACCTGGACTCGAATCGTCTCGAGAGCACTGCCTTAAGTAGGGTAAATACTAATAATTACGTATGCTTACCGATTGAAAGGGATTTTTTCTGAAGGGCTTTAATGTACATATATACTAAAAAAACAACAACAATAATTCAGTAGACAATCATTCGTTTGTAAGCAACACGATAATATGTGACATGTGTAAATGCCAGCCTGGAAATTGTCTTTCACGAAACGGTGTTTTCTTTTTTTATTTATTTAGTTTTTATTTTTTTTTTTGTTCAAAGGTAATGTTGCATGGCTGCAGGTAAAAGAGAAAACAAATGTTTTTTTTCTTTTTTCATTAATATTAATTAACTTTTTTATATGCAAATTTTTCTTTTCTTCTCCTTTTAATAAATAACTTGCTTTTCTTTTTAAGTTAATCTATAATTAAGTGGAAATATTTCTTCGCTTTCTGTTCAAATTCCTCATGATTTTGTGTTGTGTAAATATGTCAAAAGTCGCAACTGCTCTACCGCTTTTTTGCTCCCCCCATCTCTTTCTCTTTTTCGCTAATTTTATGGAGCCACCAGAGAGCTGAGAAAGCTCGAGTTATGCCATCCAAAAAGTATGAATAAGAAAATATTCAGTATAACAAGTTCGATATTGTATTGCAGCGATTTGAAGAATGGCTTACGGCTCACTATTAAATACCCTACACCATTTCGCACCTTGTCGTAAAAGAGGATCTTTTCTCATTCATTTTGAAGCAAAGTCTTCTTTCTTGGTTCAACGCGCTATGGGTTTGTACCAAATTTCTTCAAATTATGCCGCTAACTGCGACCTATGGGTTAAAGACAACAACAATACATGACTACACATTAAAAGCACAAGCATTGCACAAACTGAATAGACTCTGTACTTCAACTTGTGTAGAATGTAAAAACCGTAAATTGCTATAACAAAAACAAACACTAACGAGCATCAAATCAACATCAAATGAAAACAAATAGTTTTTCCAATCACTCAGGAGATAATCCCTTTAAGTGTAACATGATGATGTACAAAAAGATATAGAGAAAGAGAGATAGGGAGGTGGCTCGGTAAATATTAGGCCTTTATCCGACCGACAAGTCACTATAGCCATATAGGCTACATGCCATGAGTTAGAATGCTGAGTGTGTGTCAAACTAATTTACAGCACCAGGGAAGCAGAGGGACAGGCGGCAAGTTGGCGGATCATTGAAAATCTACCCGCATTTCTGTATCTTCAGTTCTCAGTGAAACGTTTCCCAACCCAATTTGTCCAAATTCTAAGAGAATGACAGGCCAGTGCAGAGCATCATGTTAGGTGTTAATCTACAGATTTTTCACATTTCAGATAAAAATGCGCATTTAGACAAAATCAAAAAAAAAAACAATCCAAGAGTAGAAGATCTTTGCTATTTTACGTATTCGCATAGGGCCTGTTATTGAAAACATGATTGAAATGTTTTTTATGCAAGAATGTATATAAAAATGCCACACATGGTTCACTACATCTCATCTATGGTCTTGCCAAATGAGAATAGCAACCATATAGGACAATAGGTCTGCACAACGCATAATGATATAATGATGAATGAATAAGATTTTTACAATAGTGTTGGACATCCGAGATTCGCCTAAATGCAAGTTTCATTTTCGCACCGAAGGATGACGTATAGTCAATTTGTCATAATGTTTGCAACACCCAAAAATACGCTTCACAGACCCTCTAAAGTATATGTGTTCTTGATCAGCATAAAATTCTGAATCTATTAAGCCATGTCTGTCCGCCTGTGCGTCTGTGTACTGTGTGTTGTTGACACTCTCCTGGTCGTAAAAATGAACATATTAAGGCAGAAATGTTTGGAAGTTTCTACACGCCCGTTGGTATCGAAAATGGGCCAACTTGATCAAAGCTCACGTCCATAGCAAAGCGCAAAGTCAACGTAACTTCGTTTTTTAAGCAAAAATTTGTAGATTTCCGCTCATTACTTGCAAATTATGAAAGAATCCCGAAACTTTTTATTGATCATAAGGTAAACAAGATAGAATGCTTAAAACTATTGCATACATTCTTCAAATCAAGAAATGTTATCTAACTAAAAAGACGTTAATAAGTATATGTGATGCCCATCACTACGTGGTGGACTAATTTTAATAAATATTAATATTATTTAACAATAACAATAAAGCCAAGTATATGAATTTTACATTAATTATGGTGGACGTGACAACGCGGTGGATTAGATCCTTTCGTGAACTAAAAGGTGGAGGATGAATTTCATCCCATAAATAAAAGCATTGGACGCCAAAGATTTTAATTGTGATGGCTATGCGAAATTCGGCCACCGCCGAAGATATCTTTCTTATTAGTTTTCTTTTTTTTTTTTTTGGTTCAGCCTTTTCCTTTTCTATTTCTGAAAGCTTTCTTTTCCAACTCTCTTGAAAATCTTAAGGAATTTTGCATAATGAGTTTTCCTTTCGACTAATGTCGGACGTTAATAGAATTTAATAGGACTCTATAAGGCTTTTAGCTTAATAAAAGGTGAAGGCGTACTTAAAAGGATAAGTTCAAGGAGAATTTCAACTTTTTCCATTTAAAAAGAAAAGAAGAAATGAAAAATTCTTACGCGACTTAAGATAATAATTCTTATTAATTAAAAGCGACTCTCCCCAATAAAATAATTACTTTATATGGTTTGCTTTTAAGATGAAAGTGAACATAAAAACACTAAATGAAATCCAACATTTAAAGAAATCTTTGCTTTAAAAAAATGTCAAAAGGTCGTTTAATGCTAAAGAAAAATTGTTGTACTGTTAAGTAATTCTAATAGATGCTTACTTGCTGTACTAATTGTCACTCTGTCTGCACAGCAAGCTGTTAAAAATTAACAACAATGGGAAATAACTGCACGTTGAGTACAGTTTGACTACGGGTATGAACTGCCACGAATTCCTTTTTTCAGTCCTTCGTCTGAGAAGAAATAACGCTTGTGCATTAACCACTGGGCCTTATAACCGAAAGCGATAATACAATAAATTCTGCTAACAAACGAGCACAAAAAGTGATGACAGGATTATCAGGAAACCCACAGGATGTGAGAGTATAACGAAGTAAAAAAAGAACAAGTAAAGTAAAGTAGTTATGTAGACAAGGAGAGCAAAAAGAAAGAAAGAAAGAAAGAAGAAGATTCTCTGTTGGAAAAACTCTTCGAAATGAAATGATAAGTAAACGAAAAATTGTTTTACTCTAGAGTCATAAGAAAATGAACAAGCAGAACAATTAACTTATTAAAATTAGTTTCTTTTTGCTTTTTGCTGTTCATTTTGTTCTCTTCCCTTATCCTATGGCGAAGTCTCTGAAGTGTTAGTATTTATATATAAAACAATAATTGCATAAAACTACCAAAGAGTTCTATTCCTACGCTAAAAGGAAATAGATATAAATTTGAAAAACGCACACCTCTCGTTGCCGACAATAGGAGATAAGAAAAGTTCTGCTGAGTTTCTAAGGCGTCTTTTAAAAAATCGTTGTCAAGGATTCGAAACAAAAGTAAAAAAATTGTCAGCAAAAATAAAACCTCATCCCTTCCTTCGGATCGGAATTCTAACAACAATTGTATAACAGGTTAGAATAGAGTTAGCAAAGAGTATATGTGGATAGGTTTTCTTAGTTTTCCTTATTGCTAAAGAAATTCTGATATAGTCGTTTGTGCATTTCAATCTCCTTCAGAAGGTCACAAACAAACATCAACATATTACTTAGACTATTGTAGCAGCGATTTCCTTTCTTACAAGCCTGTAGACCGTTGTGTGTTCAGTGAGAGAAAAACATACCAAACCAAATTTATTAGTGCCCTTTGCTTTCATACAGGAAATGCATAACAGGATAGAAACAAAATGATTTAAAAAAATTTAATGAAAGAAAAAACGAGGCATACATTTCTGCGTTGGAAATATAGGTTCATAAAGTGACTTATATAAGACATAAATTGTACAAAAACAATAATCTAATCTTAAGGAGACAGCGTGTAGAATTACGCTGCATACTTTTAGGAAGAAAATTTTAAGTAATCTATTGCGTTAGTCGAAAAGTTGTTTACATTATGCTTGACTCCAGTAGGCCGACAATATCCAAAGTATTAAGCAAATGAAAGAAATTAAGTGAAAATTCTTTGCAAAAAAGTAGGTAAGCATTGTATACCCTGTAAGCAAACAATATTTAATTTTTACTCATTCTGAGGAAGTCGATGCCTTTTTAAACTACTCCCTTAACAATTGATATAAACTGCGCTTATGATTTCGCTTACTTAGTTAACGAAAAGAAGGAAGCAAAAGGAAAAGATCTTGATGTTTTTGTAATCAGATTTCGTATGAAATTGAAAGGAAAAATGTGAAGTGTAAAGTCAAGTTCCTTTAAAACGACTCTTGAGTACTCAGCAGATATATATAAGAAGTTCGTTGAATTTGTTAACTGCAACATTTCTCCACGAAACGTTGTAATAAGTGTTCCTATAAAATTGCGAGGGAATTTATGTAATAGATTAAGCTTCCGAAAAGAGTAGTCTCAACTTTCCTACATATTGTCTTAGTGTTCTTCCAATTATACCCATTCTTGCGAGACATTTGAAAATAATCGGAATAAACCAAGTCAAAATTTTTCGGTCCGTAGACGCTTGCTTTAATTTCTGAAAGAGTTGGACGGATGCGGTAATGACTGCGTGCAGCAAGGGACTGTTGTGTATACATATGAAAAGTGGGTAGATTGAAGGCGTGGCGAGGAAGAGAGTTTCGCAACGACACGTGGACACATAATCGTGTTAACGCAAAGCCATTCATAGTCTGACAAATAAGCAGATTGACAGACGACATATGGCCGAAAACATGGTCAAGGGGAGGAATGCGTGTATAGCTTATACATAAAGAGGAACGGAAAAGTCGACAGACGAGCAGATAGATGGTCTAGATGGACATTCGTACGGTTTAATAGGCGAACAGGCAGCTATATATACAGACAAACGTATGAGCGGACACGCGAAAACGTTGACGCGAACACATAGGCGGTATATGTGGGCTTATTAAAGACAGAGAAGGGATAAAAAGGAGTTAAAAAGTAAATACTAGACAGATGGTCCACCAGTTACATGTATGGTAAATGGATGAAACGATATTCGTACATGGGGACGCATGAATAAACGCTTAGATGGACGAACAGAAAAAATCAGCCACAAGCCATTTGTGAAGAGACGAACGCAAGAATGTGTACAAGTTCCAAAAAAATAATCAATGAACTGAGTTATTTGAAAAATTAAATAAACCAAGGACTGTCTTGCTACTGTCACAAGCAGGACAAGCAAACTAATGTGTTGTTGCTTTTTTGGCGGATGCAATATGATAACGAGTAAAAGGTGGCAGAAGAAATTAAAATTTGAAAGAAAAAAAAAAAAAAAAAGAAAACTGGAAGATAAAAGATTGAAAAAGACACACTCGCACGCGGGCAAATCCTGTCAACCGGAATGCGTAAGCAATTTACAAAAAGAACCGTTCAGCGGCAATTATCAGTTAATTAAGTAAATTGGTTTTGAAACTTAGTACGCTTTAAACACATATATATTTATGTACGGTATACCTACGTTTGTAGGTATATCGTTTTTCTTTTTGTTTTTTTCTTTGCAAAAAGTAATTTAGAAAATATATATAAGAATTTTCTCTTTTTTTTCTCTATTTTTCTTGTGAATTTACAGTGTTTGCAATCTCTAGACTTCTAATAATACGTTTTGCAATATCCTGCATTTGAAATGGCGCCAAATGTGACGCCATTTCCTTTAACAGACACTAAAACGTCATCGAAAACTACAACGACAAAGTGTTTTCAATTTTTAACATTTTTATTAATGCTGGTGATGACAAATTTCTTTGTGGATACAATTAAAGCGGAAGGTAAGTTCAAGGAAATTGAAAAACAAAAATATTTTTATTTTTTTCATTTTTTGAAAAGCTAAACTAACTTACTTGAGATAACTGGAAAAGTCGGTGGTAAACTTAAGAAGAGCACACAAAAAAAAAAAATAATAGGAAAAAGCCTATGTAATAAGGGATGCTGGCGTGTGCGGCGAGTCTCTCTCTTCGCGTAGGCATTCAATATTCTTTAGCTACGTCTGCTTGATTAAGATGAACGCAGTTCTCATTTAAAGTAATAAAACTATGAAAATCTTTTATTTATTCGTAGCAAGTTAAAGCCATTGAATTGAGTAATTGAAACTATGATCTGATTCGAATGATTTTTAATAGTATTTGCTCTTGGGCCATGAAAACATGTCGGTGTTAGAAATTTCATGAAAACATCTGAAAAATTGCGAGCGATACAAGAAGAAAACGGCAGACAGACGCCCAGACAAGCTTAATCAGTCGGTAGGGCAATGTCAAGCCTTTCAGGCAGTTGCATATATCCGCAACAAACGTAATATACGCTTGTACCACAAATGGTTTAGGGTATAAAAACAAAAGACGTTTAAAATCTCATAGTCGGACAAACTCCTTAGCTGGAACACTTCGCTTACCATAACTTTTCGCCTAGCCTTGGCGTAAAATATCAAAACTCGTAACTCGTTTACCATATAAAGGCTAACCGTTCACAAAAGCCCTTATATGAAAACTCGTAACTCTTCACCATATAAAGGCTAACCGTTCGCAAAAGATCTTATATGTGGAGAGAAGCGAAAAATTAATCTTTGTAATCCAAACCTAACACAGCAAGTTTGATGTGACAGTTGTTATCAGTATGGGCTAATTTTCATTACAAAACATTGAACATGTTGTCGTATAAAGGATTAATTTTAACATGAGCTTTTATATGATGATTCCATTTTCCTAGATTTTTCATATTCACCTGACTTTCAAACATGATCTTTGTCGTTGATTCGTGCCAGGAAAGTGGGAAATTTTTTCATATGATGACCTATTCAAAATAGGGCTTTCTTCTTACGGGGAACGGTCCTAACAGTGGCCAGATCCAAATCATTGCCGATAGTATTCATTCCAGGAGCAAACGCCATCACAAAGACGAGCAGAGGGAATATAATTCAGAAGATAATTTTCGTTGTTGGATAAATTACCATAAACTTAATATACATAAAAGGGAAAATTGTATCACTTTAGAGAAAACGAATCCATTGATTATTCGATTGCGAGCTTCTTAATAATCCCGATCATTTTTAAGCGAACTAAAAGAGTTCGTAAGTCATTTCATTTTCGTTACTTCTGGATTAAATGAGAGGCACATGCGCTTCAAGACTCAGTTTCCTTTCAAACAGCAGAGCGGTTCGAAAATGGGGATTCCAGAAGCGCAACTAAATTCATTTAGAATCTTACGCTGCTCAAAAATATATATAATTTAATGGTTTCTCTTCCGAATGGCATAAGAGAAAAATTAGTAGATTCTTAATTTCTGCTTTCGGGTGCGGGCAGAAAAGTTGCTTGTAATTCATTATTTCGTAAGCATTGGTTATATATCTAGTAGTTAATGAAAAACAGTGCATCATATTTATACAATGTTATCTATCCATAAAACGAGCCCCCAGTTTCGCAATTTTCCTTTTTTTTTTGTCAAGATTGTAAATTTGAACCGTTTTATTATTATTTCTTTTTGTTTTTATAGCTTTAATGAAATAGCACGTATTTTATTCCAATACTTAGCGTTCAGTGTAATTAATATATATATTTGTTTCTTTTTTTATATCCTTTGCCAAAGGGACGTAGATATATTGAGTTTGATATTTCATTAGCGGGTATCGTATATCCTTACGCCTTAAGCGCAAACATTTAATCCGAGTGGAATTTTAAGTCACTTTGTCCGTCCATCTGCTTGTTAACAAAAATGTGCTTAGATGCTATAAGCTTCATAACAACTAGATATTGACATTTTCTTCTCTAACTTCAGGTGAAATTGTCAGTCCATGCCTATCTGTCCATCTGACTTGATGATAACAAAGTTCTTACATTTTCCCGCCGACTAAAGGATAGAAGGTTCCTTGATTTTAGGTACAATTTTTGCATTTCGTCCATGCCCGTCCATTCGTCCGACTTGATGACCACAAGGTTTTTAAATTTTCCCGCTGAATAAAGAGTAAAAGGTTTCTTAAAAATTTGGACAAAATGTTTATAAAACCCTTGCTTCTTCTTCCAATTGCAACAACAACTTTAGCGTAACCAAAAATCAAAAGTATACAAAGAATTTTCTTCACACCGCACGTTAAAAACATATAGTTCACAAATTATAATCTATGGCAAAGATGGATCAAAATATTCCTATTAATTATTATGGAGCTTTGCAAAATTGCCTTAATCATCCTATTTGTCACGCCCTCAATTAACACTTCAATTTTCTACTTTTATATAACTTTGGTTACACTCACTTCAAATGTTGTGATGTATTCAAGGTTCGTCCCAAAGTGAATATAAATTTCCGTTGTGTTTTAATCTAAAGAGGCACAGCACGGTATTCAGTAAAAACAAATTGCAATTAAAATTATAGCATTTTTGTATATTGTTTTATCTGTAAAGATTTTCGCAGAAAAAAAAAAATTACGACTAAACAACAAATATGCTATACCTGGACGTGTTATACGCATATCTGTATTTATAACATATGAGTTTCGCGTGGTCCGTTTCAAAAACAATGCAAATTTAACGCTTGTCGAGTCTTTCCCATTATATGAAATAACATAAAAACATGCAGCAGATACAGTATACTAAAAAATAAATGTAAAAAAAAAAAAAATATGTACAACATGTACGTGAAAATTTTATTTAAAAAATTCAAAGCACTAAAAAACAAACGAAAACCATAACGATTCGCTTTTTTAACGCAACAATAATACTAGACTTTATGGTGCATATTATGTTGAAAAAAAGAGGGGGAAAAAAATAATTTGAAAACAAATATTATTCGAATTGGGCCAATTTTAATGTAAAAGCAAAGGATTCACTATCACTTTGAACCAGATACAATTTACCAAACGACAAAACTACGGTTTAGAGCGAATTATTATTACGCATTACTTGCAGTAACAAGGTGTTCATCACATATATTTAATAAGGTATTCCTGAAGTCCAGTAATTATCGTTTAGCTAGAAAGCCTGATAAGAAAAAAATTCTACTCTGCAAGTAGGGCTAAGTCGTTGATGTTCTACCTGGGTGCCGATGGCAGGCATTAAATTTTAGTAAGTAAGTTTAGTAGTAAGGCAGGATTGGTTTTCTCCTTCTTTCACAATTCAATTAGGAGATTGTCTTGTAAGACTCTTTACGATAGCATCTTCTCTCTCTAATTCTCTTTTTACACGATAGATACGCTCCCAAAAAATACGTGTAAAACAAAATTCGTGTAAAAAGAGAATTAGTTGTAAAAAATATTAAAAAGTTCTTGTTAGAGTTCACTTAATTTGTTTCGTGCTTACACATTTTAATTCATTAAATATTTTATAAAAAATAACTCGCTCGTTGCTCTGTGAGATTCAAGAAAAATTCCTGGAATATTAAAAAACGTATTAAAACAAAATAATTCGTGTAAAAAAAGAATTTTTTTCTTTCGAACTCGTGTTAAATCAAATTCGTGTAAAAAAAATCGTGTAAAAAGAGAATTGGGTGTATATACCAATAAACCAAAGTATAATCCATTGAAATTTGCCGAATTTTCTAGCCAACGTTCTATACAAAGAGCAGCTGACCATGCCGGTTAGCCTGTTTTTGAAGTTCATTTACACATGTTTGAGTCCTCCTAAAATCGGCCACTGTTGTAAACAGTAAGCTACCGAAAACGATGTTTTGAATTTTACTTCTAAGGTATCGGATAGCTTTCTAATGCGAACACTTTAATGAAAATGTTGGCCCTAGTACCGAGATTACTCGCTTTTTGATCGCACTACACGGTAATTCACCATTTTTATCCATCTTCTTAAATAAGCATTCAAATCTCGATAAAATGAATTTATAAGCGAATGACACAATCTATTGAATCAATTTAGTCAGAACCGATTCGTCTTTCTCCAGTAGTCAGGGGAATTTAAAATGATCATAGACTTTAAAATGAAATAAATTATTTATTCATTCATTTATCCCTCTGTGCTCGGATAAGCATCAAAAATTCAATCAAAATGCATCGATTTTGGCATAATATGAGATATTGCACCGGTAAAGCCAGATTCACCTTTTCTGTCTGTGAGGAAAACTGCCTGAAAAATTCCAGACGCTTCTATATCTCTTACTTTTTATGATCATCTAATTCAAGCAAAACTCTCTAAGCGACCACTGATAAGACTGGCAATAGGCTGCCTTGTTGAATCAAATAATTCACCTCCGGACGTGCTCAAGTTCTATTTTTATGTTAGACCAGCTTCGTGGAAAACCAGTCAACATGTAAACCATGCCAACCCACAAATTTGCGACTTTTCATCTGAGTGAAAGCAATTGCTTGAAAAATCGATCGAAACACTTTTCAAAACACAACGATATTCTTTATTCTACATTATGTTACAAAAGCATCATCACGCAGACTACGTTGCATTTAAGCTCATTGCACTAGGAGGTCATACTTGAAAAAGACTAGTCCTTACATGTAGTTCGTAGTTAACATTATGAGTTATGCGGTCTTTCCTATTTCCTTTTTAGTTATAAATTAAAATTTATTTAATAAATATTATAAATGACAAAAACAAAAAAAAAAGAATTAAATTTTCTAAATTCTAAACTTTAATCAGTTTATTAGTGTTTCACGGTAAATATCTAGCCAGATAAACGTATTTTAATTAAATTTTTATTTATGGCAAATAAAAAAAAAAAAAACATCAAATAAAAACACATTTTCATTTTATAGTCAATTCAGTTTATCGCACATTTAATTAAAATTCCATAAATTAAAATTTCTAAAAATTTTATTTTCATATAAAGCAAAAACAAAATGTGATTTCATGTATTTAATATTTATATTAATTTTTCACACTTAAATGATATACAATTAGCTTTGCGTATATAGAAAGAACTATATATCTATAGGAGAATAACGGAGATTTGTTTAAAACGAATACTTTAATACCCTACATATGCGTAGAAGTTGTTTTGAGAAGACGTCTAAACTTGGGAAACGAGCATTGTGTAGTCCAGTGAACCTATATATGGTGGGTTATAAATACAAGAGAGTAAGTGCAAATGTTCTTCGTTTTCTTATCCCTTCTTCGAATGCATTTTTTCCAAAATATCTTTTAAAAAATTTAAGGTAACGAAGAAGTGAAAACATTGTAGTCGGCCACGACCAACCATTAAATACCTTACATCACTTCGTATAATGTAGTTATTAATATAATGGCTTTTCAAAATAAAGTATTATTGGGATATCGGTCGAAAATCTTATCCGACTCTAACCATTCTCAATAGTGCTCGTCCTTGGGCCAAAAAACGTGGGCGTATCAAATTTCATCAATATGTCTCGAAAATTGCCACCTATGAGGTGAGCCCATAATACGTGGACAGACAGACAAGCTTCAGAAAATAATTCTAAATCGATCGGAACAATAGAAGATCGATATAACTCAAGTGCTTCTGAGTATTGTTATGTTATGTATTGTTAACCCATTTGTGCGGGGTATAATTATTACCTTGGAGCTTTTTCAAACTTTAAGTTTCAAACTTCGTCCACTTAATTTTTAAGTCAAATAATTATATTGCCATGAAGATATTTCCATCATAAAACATGACAAGTAGGCCTTCTTGGCATAGGTTTTGCCAAGTGTTTACATTTCTTGGGAGTCCTTATATGCGGCGGTATCCCAAAAATAGACCTAGCTGGTCCAACTTTGGTAGGGTTCATTTCTATATGAATTTGCTATTATGAACCAATTTTCACCATAAAAAATTCAAAACTATACCTTTTTGCCATATAAAGATTCTGAGTTTTTAGGAAGGATTATGTGAGAGGGGTTCAACAACTTGCCCCAGCTAAAACAAATTTTTCATACCAACTTAAAATGTCGAAATACTCTAACTCAGCGATTTTTCTCGAATAATTTTGAATGTTACAATCTCGTTCATATAAGGACTTTTCAAAATAAGACATTAAATGAGGAGTGGCCGAAAAGGTGTACTCGACTCGACCCATTTTCAATAGCCTTCGTTCTTGGGTCAAAGCATATCAGTGCACTGAATTTCATCAAACTATCGCAAAAATTGTCACACGAAAATGAATCGACAGCCGTCGGACAGACAGACAGAGACGAGTAGATAGACCGGCAGGCAAGCTAATATCGATTCAGAGTCCTTTTTTGAATGGAATAATAAAAGGTGCGTCTATCTTAAGCCCTTCTGTGTGTTACATTTGTCCGCACAAACTTAATACACCCTATAAGACAAGTGGTGTAGGGTATAGAAATTAGAAGTACAAAGAGTTAAGTAGAATAACTTTCAGAACAAGTTCTACCTTGACAACTTTGCCACGCTAATCTCTCTACTGTCAAAATCCATGAGCACTTCAAAGACATCCAGCGAACAAATCAAGCAATCGTACGCCAAATTCGGACACATCTAGACTGTACAATACGTTTTGCTTCCCAGAACTCTCTGGCTATCAACAAAGTTATTATATCTGGCGATGAGTACATAAATGCAATTTCATGAGAAATTATTTTGAAATTAAACGAAATGATAAAGCGACTCTTTGATGTCACACATAGTGAAAATAACTGAAATTCTCTGACTGACTATACATTTGAATTTAAAGAGACTTTGTCTACGAAAGCGTTACCTAATTTTATCATCAAAACTGAATCCATTTGCATAGCAAACGCGTTTAGCATTTTAATTTTCTATATGTAGTTACGGTTGCAGTAACAGCAACAGCATGCAACAATATTTTCCCGTTAGATTTGCTCATTTTCATTTAACGTTCCATTGTCACCTTATCTATTATCAATAGTTGGTTTTCTCTTTTCTTTTTTTTCTCTTCCTTCTGCATAGCAGCGGAAGCAAACATAGTTGATGACATATAACGGACATTATGAATATCATTTGCAAAGCATTCGAAATGACAGACATTTCAGTTCACAGCACTGCTAGATGGTAACAAATTAGAGAACAATTTTTATTTTTTTTATTTTTTTTTTTTTTTTTGCTTGTTTTCGATTCGTTTTCTTATGGGATTTATAAAATGACAGTCACGCTTGTATGGACGAATGAGTCAAAGGGGGGGAGGGGAGGGGGCAAGAGTTGTAGGACGCGTGAATAAAGCTTCAAATCACATTTAAAAGTTTTGTCTGAATATGTGTCTGTCTATAAGTTAAGAAGATACCTCATTAATATATCAAATTTGATTTCAGAATAGACAAAAAGGGCCACAATTTGAAATTGAAATTAATTGACTCTTGATTCTAAATACCGTCATCGTAGGCTGAGGGCTATCGTCATAAGTAGTAGTTTAATGCGAAACGCAGGGCATTTCATATTCATTCTAGTCCGTCCCTATATATATTTTTTTTGTTTTTTTTTTTTTTTTTTTGCTTTACGTTAGTAGTATTGCAGATGAGTATGGCTAGCTGCCAAAGCATCTACCGGCTACAACTAACGGTGACGACGACATGCTACGACAAATGCATTATTCATAAAGAGTAATGATTCACACACCAGAGAAAATCTTCACTTTAGTTAATCAGAGTCAAAGCAAAAATTAAAAATAGAAAAAAAAAAGAAAAACAAAAACCAAATATTTGCGCAAGAAAAAGAATTTCCCGTCTTTGGAAATTTATCGCTTATATGTATATTCATAAATTACTATTTGATATTAGAAGAGAAAAGCAATTTGATGAAAATTATAATCGAAAGGATTATTTATCAAAATTTCGCAAAAGAAACGCCATTAATCAACTCCCTCCGTAAGAGCTGAATATTTGGTTTCTTCAACCAGTTTTCGCCAAATCCTCAAGGAATTTATTCTTAAAGGGCGTTAATCTTTAAAAAAGAAAGCAAAAAAAAACCATTACAAGAAATAATTGAGAGAGCATAAGGAAGGAATTGTTGTTGCACTACAGATACCTGATTATAACAAGGAATGAATTCTGTTTCCATTTCAATTCATTATCAGTGTCGTAGCTATACAACTATAGGCCAAAGTGTATAGCTACAAGGCATGCAATGATCATATATAAGAGACTGGATGGGTGTCAGCACATCAACAGATTTTAATTCTATCTAGTAATAGTTCGTTTATATTCTGATCCTTGGACATCTATCTATAAATAACTCTTTTATATCCTGACCCCAGGACTCCTGCAAACTTTGTTAAGAAAATTATTTAAAAATTATTTCTTCACTTCAGCTCCTTTGAATCAACTTGATAAGAAGAGCATGTAAAGCAACAATTTTTCTATATATAAATTTTCAAAACTTACTAGTATTTCACCAAACGGAAAATCGAAATCTGAGACGTGAAGTGGGTTAACTGTGAAATGTAAACGCTATATATAATAATATATAAAATAAATATTCTACAGGGAAATGCTGTTATTTTTCTACTCAATTCCAAGAGGCTTATGCCATATACCGATATACTACCAATGTGGGTTTGGTGTTTCCTATCATTCTATTTACCTATACTTCACTAACTATGTACTGCTTCCAGCCTGCCTTTCTCTGAAGACTTTAAGCGATGAACTGTGCATTTGATATGCATTTAAGTCTCTTATCTGCTACGAGAAGTCTCAAAATCGAAAGAATCGAAAGAAACATATAAATGACGACATGTACAAGCCAATATATATATATATATGTAATATACTTGCAAATCAAGAATGAATAAAAATGAAAAAAAATAAAGCGAATCCAAGTAAAATCGAAAATTCATAGGAAGTAAGAAAGTGAAAGTCTTTGCAGATTTCTTAATAAAATTTTATATTTGTTTCTAGGAAAAAAAAAAACACAGGATGCTTAAGTGTTGCCCCGATCTGCCATGCTCGCAATCAACCCCCATTCTCTCACGTTTCAGCCAGACTAATAATAAAACAATTGATACTTTGCGGTTATGCACATGAGGATCCATTTTTTGAGTATCGTGATAGGAATGTACGTCATACTTAAACAGAGATTAGGTTACGCCTTTATATCAATGCTTATCACTAGTATCTATGTCTAGTTAACATAGTAGAAGGGCAGCATATTCTAGTCCCAGAAAGCTTCTTGGGTAAGCTTTGCGGCAAGAAATCGAATGCCATGAAGCGGAAAGATCACGATATCATTACTTTTGAAGTATTGGTATCTTTCGACGTATTGGCATCCCAAAGAGACGCAATGAATATTCTGCTTTATAGTTGACAGTAATGGTTCGTTTAGCCTTCAAGGTACAGTGTTATCTTTTGAGCTAAGCAGAAAAAGTCATACTTCTCGCAAATGGCACTTTTGACGGGAAATTTATACCGTAACGTAAAGCCTTAAAGACAATACTCTGAGATGCAAAAATGGCACCCTACCGTACTCTTTGCGCTACTTCTTGGAAAGCAATGAGGGCTAGTCCAACATTCTAGTATATTGTGAGTGATACAAAATAGCAAACGACATCGAGATATTAGTCGACTGACTGTTAATTTTTTTAAGAAAAAAAAAAATCAACTACAGGCGATTGCTGATTTGCAATCATTTAAAAGATAAATCGGGATATTTTATACCATAAACACAATCCAACAGAATGTTGAAGAAAAAACGATAACAAATACAAATAAAAATGTTTTTTTTAATTACTATGAGCAAAATCCTAACATATCCTATCCTTTGCATAAAATAAAATATACATCTTTATATAAAAAGCGTTTTTGGTTTTTCTTCCTTTAGTAAGCAAACTTTTTCCGTTCATATTTTTCAATTTAATTAATGTTTACGAGAATTTTCATAAATATCTATGCTTTTCTTTTTTTTGGTGTTATATGATTGCGTATTGCGTTCCAATTAAATGTTAACATTTTTTATACAAAAAATTAAAAAAAAAAAAAACAATGAAATGGAAACATGTTTTATGCCTTTATAAGCAAAAATATCTTATGTTTGTGAGTTTAGAGGCCAAGTATTCACATTTATGCGAATCTTGAATACTCTTGAATGCACTCTGTCTTAAGCAAATCCATAATACTCTCGACAAATTTTTTTTTATGAATTTTGGATATACAAGTCAACCTTTCAGTGTAATTTTTACACTAAATCTTTTTTTTTTCAATAATTATGTGAACAAGGGCGCGTCAGCTTTCAGTGTCAAATTTAATAGAATGGGATTATAACAAGACATGATAAGAGAGTAAGGCGAGCATGCCAATGTAGATAGACCTGGGCAGGTTGACTTTGAATTAATGCCAGATTTTGGAAATTTCAATAATAGACGATCAAAGGATAGACGAAGGAATGACTGAGCAAAAGTGACTTCGAATTTATTCCAGCTTTTGACAGTCCCAATAGCTGACTTTTTTAGGATAGACAGACATACCTGGCTAAACAAGTTCAAACAACCTGATTTTATTAAAAAGTTTGGACGTGGACGGAGGGAAGGACAGATGGACAAGCGTATACATGTATAAAGTGCATCTGAACTCAAGTTAGCTTTGAAAAGCTTCCACAAAAGCTAGTAAAGCTAAAAAGGGTTGCACCAACAGATCTACAATTTATGAGAACTTACGACAGTTTTCGTGATAAACATAGTAACTTGAAATCTTGTGACATCTCTAGAGAATATTAATCGTTGTTACAAACGAAATCCCACAATCAATGTATCCTCATATTGTGCTGGCGGGTATAAAAACGAACCCAGTTCAATAAGTTTTATTAAATCATTAATACAGTTGCGGGTTGATTTCAAATAATTTGTAATGAATCATAAAAATTACTAGGAAAACGATATAAAAATTTATTTCCTCACAGCCAAGTGCAATTTTGAGGCCAAACTTAAAAAAATTAAGCGGCAATATTTTATTTTGATTCTCTCTCACGTACCATAAACATATAATCATATTAAATTATTGTTTATTATTTTTTATTTATTTTTTTGTACTTGTTTAAGAGTCTTTTTTTTTTTTTGTTTTTTTCAATTTTTAACCAAGGTGCCACAAATACCAACTCATTGGTCTGTGAAATTATAAAGTGTTATGCGTTTAATGGTCGTAACAGTTTATAACTGCAATCATGTGAACTGAACTGTGTGCGTGTGTTGGTCACTTTTTTCCAGATTGTTTGTATAACTTTTATTAAAATTAAAACAATAACTTTGGTTAAAATGGTGTAAAAATTCTTTTTTTATTTTTTTCCTATTTTTTTATTTTTTAATAAAAACAAGACACACACATACACGCAATGAATCAAACAATCTAAGCTATTAAAAGGAATTGATGACAACATTTTTTCTTTTTTCCTATTTATTTGAAAATAAATAATTTTCCTATTGCTTGCCTCGGTAAAGCTACGAATAATAAAATGATTTTGAAAAAATGTGCACAATTAAGTTGTGAATATACCGATCAGACGACAGTTGCTAACTCAGGGGTTTGCAACCTATGGCCCGTGGGTCCGGAAATAAATTATAAAACACACATGAAAGAAATATTTTGAAATTGAAAAAAATTGAGAGCAACTAGATTACCGTGGATCGTATACTCTTAAGGAAGTGATGGAAAAGGTCGTTAAGATCGCAAACATGATAATGGCGCGATCAGCATTAATACACAAGCGCTTTAAAGCTTTTTTAGAGAAAATTGAATCAAAACATAGAGATTTGTTGTTACATTCTGAAATGCGACGGCTAAGTCGAGGCAAAGTTCTTAATAGATCTGTAGAGAGTTTTGATGATATACAAATATTTTTTCATGAAAACTTTGAAAATGATCTCGAACTCAATGGCTCTTAACAATGGCTTTTAAGTCTTTTCTGCGTAACAGACATATTGAACCCTTATAAAGTTTTCAACGTCCGAATCCAATTTTGAAAATGTATGAAGAATGGAAAAGTTTTACTTCAAAATTAACATTATTTGAAAGTAATATAAAAAGTAAAAAATTTCGATGAAGACAATCTAAATATGTTCGAAAGTTGGATTTTTGTGATTAAAAGTAAATATGAAAGTCGGTTTCAAAGTTCTAAGGCTAAAGCCCGAGGAAATAGAAGAAAACGCTTTAAATATGCAACATTTTCTATATCTAAAAATTGCAAATATTAGTTTAAAAACGACTGATTTTAAAAGTTCAACGTTATGGGTCGATAAAATTAAGAAATTACGAAAAGATTTGCAAAAAAGCAAAAGATAATCATCTTCTCATGATATCAATATGATGGGCATCACTTCTATACGAAGTTTTCATCTTTGAAAAAAATTGTCTTTGTCAATTTGGCCACATTCGGCTCAACTTATAAATTTGAGCTAATAATTTCACAAATGAACTTTATATTAAGGAAGAACAGGAACAGGTTAGCTACCAAAAATTCAGATGCTTATACTCACCTTGAAACGACTAACTGCAAACAACACTTAACTAAATTGACGTCACAACTTCAATATAAGGTGAGCCATAGATATCGAAGAGAGCGTTTATAAATACAGTTCATTCAACAATGTTCGTCAATATTTTCTTAATAATATATATCGCATTATTTATTAAAAAAACTGTTTTAGTACGAAAACATCCTTGAGCCAAACGTCTCTTTAATACGCACATTTTGATTGATTTTGATCCGTGGCGAAAAAAGGTCGCCGACCTATGCGTCAACTGATGTGATAAATACACTTTCAAGAAATGATTAAATTAGAACGTTACCTAGCTATCACAGTTGTTAACTGGATATTGTTCATGAATTGAGTCGAGTACCAATAACCGTTAAAAGTCAAGACAAAAAGCAATTCGTGTATAACGCCGCGCAGAGAAAGGTGACAAGAAAAGAAGGAAAAACTCTGTAGTGGGATACATCCATCATTAAATCCCTACACCACTTCACTTAATAGAATTGCTCACATAACAATTTTTCGAAAAAAGGCCTCATAGTGCAGGTGACCGGAAAGTGTTCCTATCCGAACCATTTCCAACAGTGTTCGCAGATGGACCAAAACATGTCGAGGTACCAAGTTTTATCACAATATCTTGAAAACTGCGAGTTGTAGGTTGAACACAAGAAACAAGACGGACAGACAATCGATATAATAAAAGGTGAGTCTACCTCTTCTGGCTTTTGCGTACATCCGCACAAACTTAATATACCCTTATACAACAGTTGTGGCAGGGCATGAAAACCAGGGGGAGAGCAATCCACCCACGCGTTGTACAGATTCTAATATACTTCATCATAATACTATTATGTCTCGCTGTTACTCTTTGCTGTCTTTAGTCTTAACTCACTGTTGTAAATTCCTGTAGGTGTTGCTGTGAAAGTTTCCTTCCAATTCATTAACATTTGTTTACATAATTGTAAGCTGTTCAGTGCACATTACAACAAGAGTTATTCTCTATTGTTTGCTCTCTTCTAAATTTAAATCTCCCTACTACTGCACTTTAATCAACTGTTAACGAGCTCACAAATGCTTACTCAAAACACTTATTACTCTTTTTTTAACAAGCAAGAAAAAGAAAAGAAAACACAAGTGCTTGCACATACACGATATTTTGCGAATGGCGACTCTATCTTTTCATTATTTTATATTTTTACACAAAAACTATGATATTATTTTTATGTTTTTGATAACAATCCGACAATTAATCATTCACTTAGCAATTTTATGAGAAGACTTTTAAATAAAGGATAGCAAACCGAATATTTGCGATAATTTCAACAGAAGCAAAATAATTAACAACCGATCTTATCGAAAAGGAAGCGCGAACTGAGTTGGAAAAAGAGAGTTATGTGGCGTTTACAGTGACGGTGATGTCAGTGTTTCATTAAATCTGCTTACTTGAAAACAGCATTTAAAGCAATAAGTGTTTAATTTTGACAATTCGCTCTTCTTGATATACAAGAAAAAAGATAATAAATAATAAACAGTGAGAAATTAATATAAATTCAAACTTGTTTGTGATTTTGTGAATCTTATTGCCATCACGTAAATAACTTTGTCTGTATTTTACAACGCTAAAAATATGGAATAAAAGCTTGAGTTTACACGCACAGCCCTTTTCTTTCTAAATACCAATGTTATGAATTTATAAATTAATTAATAATATATTTAATAAAATTAATAAAAACACGTAAGGAGATTATAGTTCAGCAAGATCATTTGAGCCCTTAAGTTTTGTTAATAATTTACCAAAAATTACATATTCTTCTCATGCAAAGGCATACTTTCCATGAAAGCCCGCATGTCGGATGATGCAAAACATCACATGGCAGCATCCAAATTTAGCAGACTTAGTTCCCACAAATTTCATTGCTTTTCATGTTCATAGGAAACTAGAAACTAGACTTTCTCTCTATATAAGGCCTTGCTTTTCATGATGGAATAATCTATATATGTTAGCGACGAAAAAGTAGATCTACAGACAAACTCCCTAGTGTTAACTGTACCCTACACCGCTTATGTACCCTACGTCACTTGTACACCCTACACGGCTTGTATATTCAAACTCCCTGATGTTAACTGTACACTACACCGCTTGTGCACCCTAAGCCACTTATGCACCCTACACTGTGGGGTATATTAAGTTTGTACAGACGTATGCAATACGCAGAAAAGCTTCAGATAGACCCACCTTTTATTATTTTATTCGAAATCATTTTCTGAAATGATTTAAAACTTTTTGTCCGTCTGTCTGTTCGTCTAACGTCTGACCATGTAAATTTGTGCTCAAGCTACAGGTGGTAATTTTTGAGATATTTCGATGAAATTTGGTCTCCTGACACAACAAAACAAAAGCAAAGCATTCGTTATTTCACGTTTAATGTCGCCTTCGCTTTAACTTCATTACTCCTAAAATGTCAACTAAAGGCAAAGCTTTATATATGTTTATAGTAGATACAGTGATTTTATTTCCCTTGTGGAAACATCTTCAATTAGAAGGGAAAACGATAGCAACGATAAAGGAATGACACTTACCGATTAGGCGCACATCCGCTAGGCTACGGTCACCATCCGCCTATTTCTCTCTATCTTTTTCTTTCCTTTCTTCGCTTTCTGACAGTCATCGTATTACACGTATGGGGAGCATCCCCTGAATGATTGGTCCTATTACAAAAAAAAAATGAAAAAATACAGAGGATTAATTTTTAAATAGTTTTTACGAATAACGGAACATTGAAGTTAGGTATCCACTGATCAAATAACCTTTATACACGAAACGAAAATTTCGTGTTTTTCAATGCATTTAAATTCGCAAACTAGGACGATATTGGACCAACACATGGATTATCTCGCCATACAGTAAGGGAGACTTAAAAAACCCGTTATTCGATAGTCCATTATACGAAAAATATTACACATTTTGTGCAGGGTGCGTTGCACGTATTTTTTAAAAATTTATCAGTGATAGTGTAATCATTCATCATAAGCATTAAAAGGTCTGCTTTTCATATAAAACTTTTCTCGTATGTTTTATGTCCTTTTGACTTTTATTTCAAATTTCTTTTCATGTATTATCGCTATTGTTGTTGTTTTTCTTTTCTTTTTTTTTTTGTTTCTTAACATTAAAGAAAAAGTTGCGTATGGTTTTTATTTTCATAAGCATTTTATGATTTCTCCTTTCATTTTTCGTCGAAATTTCTCTTTTTCTCTACAATTGTAATTTTCCTAATTGAAATTTCTTTACATTCGAAAAGAAAATAATCAGAACTGAGTTCTTCAGATAGATAACAATTTGTAACAATAGAAAAAACAGAAAAAAAATGGAAAAGAATTTACTTATTTTCTCATATATCTACTAAAAAGGATTGTTAATGAAGCCAATACTTCAATAAACAAAACAAAAAAAAAAAAAAAAATATTTCATAACCAATTAAACTCTAAGGTAATCAACATATGAGAAATATATCTTCATTTGTTCTAAAGTTCATCAGCATCTTTGGCAGGAGTCTTTAACTAAAACTTAATCAACCTACACAATCAAAAAAAGAAGAAGAAGAAATTCAATATACTCATGTTACTGATTGAAAACGATTAGGCACGAAAGGTAACAAGAGCCCAGACAACAAAGTTCAAGACCGGTACAAGCGAATCAATTTGTTAGCAGCAAAGCTTGCACAACAAACAGCAACAATAATAAACTTGATGGAGACTAAAAAATGTTGGCATAAGTAATAAACAAGTGAAGGAACTACATATGCGTTAAAGCATATATTGAATACGAACGATTCTTGGATGAGTGAGATTTTTTCTTACCTATAGGCACTTCACCAAATCCGCTGGGGCTAATGTATATTTCGTACATAAATCAACAACTTTTATACCAATCACAGAAGGATGAGGGATATATTAAATTTGTCAAAATGTTTGCAACGCCCAGAAGGAAGCTGCAGAGACGCCACAAAGTATATATATTCTTGATCAGCATCAAGCTTGATGGCATTTTTTTTTAAGCATATCCGTCTGGCGTCTGTCTGTCTGTGCCATGTGTGTTGTAAACACTCCTATGGCCACAAAAATTATGCCATCGGCTACAAATTTGGAAGAAACAGTGATAGTTTTTGCACGTAAGTTAATATTGAAAACGGACCAAATTGATCGAAGTACTACGTAAAGTGAAGACACTTCTATTTTTCAAAATGGAATAAACAATTGGTTTTTTGCCCATTACTCATAAAGTACAGGAGGTAAATTTACAAAAATGTGAACATATCTATGGGCGATGTAGTACTACCTGCACAAACATCAAATGAATGGGCCATGCTCACTGAATTTTATAATGCGTCATAAATGAATTTTTTTTTCGATTTTATGCCTAAATAAAACGTATACGATGGGCGCCGCTTGGGCAGAGAGTTTTGTACCCACAGAAAACGTACAATGGGCGTTTTTTTAGTATATCTTGGGTTAACAGGGATGGGAAAGGAATCCGTTTAAAGAACCAATGATGCAAAAACGAATGGACAGATTAATGAATAAACGTAGACGGCTGAACAAAGGAGACAAAGGAGGCGGGAAAGAAGACGAATTAATATGCATATAGTTAGACGGGTAAGCGAACTCATGAACAGACGGTTAAGCTTTACGATAAACGAGACGATAACTGAACCGACAGAATAAGAAAGACAGGCGATTAAAGCCTCGAGAATAAAAACGAAAAAGCAAGGAGATAGATAAATTGATAGGCGGAAAGTAACAGACGGACTGAAGAACGAGTGGATGGACAAAGAAAGGGGTGGACTAGTGGATACCAGTATGAATCATCGGCTGAACATATGGGCGGATGGATTAATGGGCATATTGAGAAACAGACATGGGGACAGATGAATAAGCAAAGGTTTCGATCGGGGAACTAACGAAAATCTATAAACGGAAAAAGGCACAAAATGTACGATAAATACATGGACGAGCGAACAATTAAAGACACACACACGCGGAGAGATGGTTAAGTGGAGAAGCAGACCGATAAACAGACATATTGGCGTATAAGCGGAAGGACATACAGATATATGGACGGACAAGAAGAAGCGGGCAAAAAAGAATTAGTGGGATAAAGATATGAGTAATCCGCTAAACATATGGGCGAACGAAGGAATGATCAAATTGAACAACAGATATGGACACAAGTTGATAACCAAAGCACCGCACCGATGGACAGGAAAACACCACCAAAGTACATAAAGAAGAAGAGATAATCGTTTAGAACGATCTAAAGCATATTTCAATTTTTTTACAAACGAGATGAAAAAACAGATCGCCAACGTGTTTCAATACCAAGCAAAGTAACGCTTAGTTACTTATTGCCTACCACTATGGTACTGTGTGATACTGTTGCCTTTTCTGTCGTTGGCTGCAAGAGACAAATGTGTTTACAAGACCTCTCAAACACTAGAAATGCCTTTATAGCCGTTCGTCGTTACAAAATAAATGTTTACAAATATTGCAACTGATTGCGAGACCACAAACGTGCTGACTAGTTTAACACTTTAACGCGTGCGCATGTTTGTTTATTCTTTTCCTCAAGCCTCTTCTTCTTGCTGTAACTTTATATTTACTTATCTGGAAGTTGGTGTAACAGCAGGAGATTTGTGCCTTTACGCCTGCTAGCTATTTCGGTTTCGGTTTCACTTAACAACTGCATTGAACGGATTTTATTGCATGCGTCTGCATTAAATTAACGCACGCACTTCTTCTCACAAGTGATATTCAATTACATGTTTGTTAAGTAGGGCTTTAGGACTTAGCCGGTTTATAAATAGATTTTTCCATAATTTCTGCCAATTGTTTATTTGTGTCTTTATGATGCACTGCAGACACTAATAATATTACGAATTAATGGTTATAGTGTTGTACGTAACACCTTAAGATCTAAAAATACCTGAAATCTACTTAGCAACCCGTAGGTTAGCATAAACGAATCATAATTTAACTTGTTTGTTTGTGTGTTCTATTATTATTCCTTTCTTTGTTTATCTTTTCTCCTTTTCCCAACAGATCGTAGGTAAAGTTACATGTCTTATAATGCACACCTAATCCTCTTTCTGCGAAATTTGAAAGAGAAAATAATTCTTTTTTTACACGAATTGTTTTTTTTTAACACGATTTTCAATATTCTATGAATTTTTTTCATGAATATTTTTAATGAATTTTTCCTATCAATTTCTTTTTTCATTATGTTTCTATGAATTCTTCCATTCTCACTCCTCCCAAAAATGCTTTGTAACTTCGGGTTATATTTTCCACAATTTAGTCAGATTATGTCGGTTATATGCCTATTTGAGGGGACGACCTTAGTTTGGTTTTTCAAAAATATTATTTTTCTTTTTTTTGTATATTTAACACTAGGTTTACGGGACGCGTCATTTTGACGCATTTCGACTTTTATAAGGAAAATTAGAAAAACCGTTATACGCAAGCAGGGGAATCATCAGACAGTGAAAAAGAAAATCAACAGACATTAGGTTTTCGCAGAAAAAGCATACGTATGCGTATCCTATTCGATGCTGAATCTGAGAATCAGACAAGTATTACGAAATCGTTCCAACTACGAGATGGACGAAATTGGAAGTGGGTGGATATAGTGATTGATATTCTATCCGCAAAATCTTCAAAGAAATCGCTGGGCCTAGTGGCTATGCAAAACAAAATGTGCTGATAGGTAACGTAAGCTGTGCTTTTTATTTCATTATAACTAAAAATATGATAGAACATATAAAGAGTTATACTGAAGAAGAAGCGCGTCGTGTTTTATAAGGAGCGTGGAAGATTTCAACTACAAAGTTACTTACGTTTATTAAGCTTTTGTACGCTAAGAGAGCGTATGAGGCAAATTCACTAAATACTTTTTATTTGTGGTCCAAGGCATTGGGACCCACTTTTTTTTTCTAATACAATGCTGAGAGATAAATTCATGCAAATTCTTCGATTCGTCCGATTTGATAAAAAAAAAGCAGAACGCTCTAAACGTTTGCGCACAGACAAACTTGCAATGATATCCAAAATATGGAATCACTTTATACACAATAGCCAATGCTTTTCAATAGACGAGCAACTGTTCCCTACTAAAGCCCGCTGCAAATTCGCACAATATATGCCAAATAAGCCGCGAAAATTTGGCATAAGGTTTTAGTTGGCAGTAGATGTTCAATATAAATGCGTTATAAATGGGTTCCCTTACTTAGGTAAGGATAAAACGCGAACTTCAACACCCTTGGCAGAATTTGTAGTTTTAAAGTTCGCCGAACCATGTCTTGGATAATTTTTTCACCAGTGTTCCTATGCCTGAAAAATTAATTGAAAAAAGAATCAGTTCACTTAGAACTATTCGAGGCAAGAAGAGAGAACTTCCAAAGCCAACAAAAATCATGACAGATAAAATAAAGTATTCTTCAGAAGATTATAAATCAGGAAAACGCTTATTCACTGTATATAAAAATAAGTCACATCTAAAGGGGCTGTCGCTAAGTACTAAGCATACTTTTATAACAATAAAAGACAATGAAAAGCACACCCCATAAACAATAGCATATTACAATGAGACAAAGTTTGGAGCCGACATAGTAGACCAAATGGTTCGCAAATATACCACCAAAGCAGCATCTTTCTATGGCCTCTCCAGGGTGTCTTCAGCATTTTACATGTAGCAGCAACAAACGCATAGATCTTATACACACGGGTGAACTGGATCCAAATTATCCAGAAAGGATTTTCTATTTCATTTGAAGAAAAAATACAAAAACATAGATGACCCATTACCCGTCACCTAGTACTTGGGAAGAACAAAAGACTTCCCAAATTGACTTTGATAAAAGAAACAGGAGCAATGTAACACCTGTTAAATATGTGAAAAGATTGTTTGCAGAAAGTGTACAAACAAAACAAAATTGAGTGTTTGTGTTAAAGATGCTGGAATATTGAAAGAAGATAGAATATTGAAATAGTGGATAATAAAATTATTGAGTAATAAAAACTTTCCATAAAAATATATCTCATATTTTCATTTTTTACTTCTAGTGTGTAATTGCATTGCTTTCTAAGTGCTGTTATATGTAGTCGTTCATGCGTCAAATTGACATGTGTTCGTAGAGATAGGTACATAAGAAACGTCTGTAAATCTAGTGGTAATGTATTAAAACGTTAAAGCACGAATAAAAAATTTTTAAGTGAACTCTAAGAAGAATTTTTTAAGTGAACTCTAACAAGAATTTTGAGTGGCTTTCTTAGGTCTAAAAGCAATCTGCTATTTTTCCCATTTTAGCCTATGTCTTTTTTTACACGAATTTTTTGGGAACATAACTATCGTGTAAAAAGAGAACTAAATATATATAAATATGAACAGAATTTTCATAAAATAATTGAAAAAGATTTTACGAGATTATTAACTATATTGGAACTAAAGACGGTTAGAAAAAACTACCATTTTTATGGTTAAAATATGTTTTCGCGGCATTTGTTATAAATTTCAAATATATATAAAAAAAAAATTCTATACCACATTAATAATGAAAAAAAAAAAAGAAAAACTTTTGCAAGTAAAATTTTTCAAAAAAAAATAAAATATACATCAAGTTCTTTGCCTACGTCTTACTTGCTCATCGTATGGTGCCTCGTTCATCGTATAACAAATTTTCTTTGAAACGCTGCACAGAGACTTGAATTTTTTTATATAAATCCTCGAGAAAAGGAGAGGACCAAGTTAAAGAAAACAGTATTTTGTGTTCATAGTTTATGACGTCTAAGTATGTGCATCTTTCAGTCAGCTTGACTATGTATTATATCGCGTAAGTTTTACACATTTTTTTAATTTTCTTTAGAAGTTCGATAATAAAGTTTTCCCCCAAAAAAAAAACGACAGGAAATACCACCAAATTTGCTACATGTTATTAAACTTTAAGAGTTGTATAACAACAACAGTAACAACAAAAAGTTCTGGCAACGACGTTTGACTGAATCTGTTTGTCAAAGGCCCTTACACAAGTGCCCGTAAGAGAATTTATGCGAAACGGCTTTCTATTGTTTCTATTAATAAACATTTCCGTAAAGTGATCTCGTTCGTATATATAAAAACATATGTATATATGTGACATTTGTCCGAAGGACAAAATTGTAGGGTTAAGTTAAGCCAGACTATAAGCAAGATAGAGATGCCACTTGACTAAGCGAGCAACAATACAGAGACATTTCTTATTTGAAGTTAAGTAAGCTAATCGATATCGCCGATCTGATAAAGTAATGGCTTCAGTGGAAATCAATAACAGGTTTCTTTCTTCTTCTCTGACGAACCATAAACCTGGAAGGTTCATATTTCAGATATCGGTAACAAGGGTAAAATTCGAGCTAAGGTGAACTCGAAAATTTACAGAGTTAAAGAAATGAAAGATTAAAGAAAAAGATAAATCCACAATCATGTTAATCTGTACGACCGTAAACCCAAATCTCAAGTGCAATGGAATTTTCAATAGAAACGATTGCTTTAGATGCTAGAGCTTTAAGGATTTAGTCTTAGAATTGTCTCTGGCCAACTTAATAACGGTAATAATAATAACATTATTTTTGTCATTAAAAAAAATAAGACAGTTATATTCGGCAGAGGCCGAATCTCACATACCCACCACTATGTTTTTCGCATTCTACTCTCCAAGTTCTTTTATTTGATACCCATATCGCTGGTATTGTTAAGAAAAAATTCATCGCGTTATCTACCAAATTCTTTTTAGAATCAACCCATTTTTAGGCAAATAATATATCTTCGTTTAAGGAGTGTACAAAACAGTTTTAAACGCTCGGTCTTGTTTGCCTTATGATAAATGAGCAAAAAACCTCTAAAAAGTGAAAAGAATAGATTTTAATCACTTGTAACTTTGTGTGGGCGTGACGGATGTTTTCAATTTTTGTACGTAAGGAGCAGAATGCTTTGTAAAGTAAATGTGGAAAATTTCAGCCTTCTAACTTTTATAATTTCAGAGTAACAAGCAAACCTCCAAAAATTTCTACTAAAAAAGACGGAATTGCGTTCAGTTTACGCTCTACTGCGCGGTTCCGCTCCGACCGATTAGGCCCATTTTCAATATCAACCTGCGTGCAGAAACTTCCAATGTTTCTACTAAATTTGAAGCCGATATCTTCATTTTTACGACCAGGACAGTGTCGACAGCACACTTCACATAGACGGACAGACGTGGCTAAATCAACTCAGAATTTCACGCTGATCTAGAATATATATACTTTATCGGGTCTCTGAAGCTTCCTTTCGGGTGGATGTGTATCACACAACATCTTACAATGGTGGGAACATAATAAAGTAGAATTGATAAGATAAATGGAAACATAGGATGAGGTGTATTTCTGGCGGAGGCAGCATTGTTATGTACACTAGAAGCCGGAGGGCTAACAACAAAATCCAAAGAGATACTCAGCGGAGGCCCAATAAGTGGTCAGGAGCTTTTTCGTTGCCGAGCAAAATATTCCAGGCCAATGGATTTTTTTCCGTGCAATTGTAATGGACGAATGTACTTTCAATGATCTTTCCATAAGTACAGCAATAGCATGAAGCCTTCAATCTCTCGCTTACAAAACCATATTTGTAAGGTTCCATTTCACTTGAAATACCTTTTCGATCGGCCCTGCATTATATAATGGTTGATGTTGCAATTTATACATACTCTCTTGAGAAGACGAGCGTATATAACTTTCTTTGATGTTTGTTCATTGCTTTGCTTCCTTTGTGATTATTTAAAGATTAAACGAATTATTTTCTTTTATTTATTTATTTTTTTTTTTTTTTTGGATGAAAATATCCACAAAATCCCTTAGTTTATGTCTTTTTAAATTTTACACTTTACTAGACTTGAACAAGCACACACTCCCACATGCGTTAGTGATACGTTAACGAAAATAAGGTAAGAGATGGTCGAGCGGGGGGACTATGCCATATATATATATACCGTTATTATCGCACATAATAATCTTTTGCTTAAACGTTCGCACGCATAACATGCTCTCTTCGCCGTTCCATTAACACATGGAATTGAAAATTGAGGGGTTCGTCAAGGGGAAAAAGGCCGGGAGCATTGCTACTCGAAAAAGCGCTTAACACAATTTACTTTTAATATTTTCTCAAAAACTGAAACGTTCATTTATTTACACTCACTTGCCTGCACTCATACTACACGCAGTAACATGTGCGCTTTCCAGCACTTATTGCATTCATCATAACCACTTCCGTTTAGTAAAGTTATTGCGCTGCCTTTGACCGCGACTATCTAACGCTTCTTATAGGTATGTACATAACCTAAGAGTTTTATACCATGCCTTAAATATTTCCTTTTCCTTCATTTCGTATTCGTTAACGAATAAAAAGTAAAACTGCGATTATATGAAGTTTTCTTCTTTATTATGTAAATGTATTGCATAGATAACATTAAGCCATGACAAGTATGACAAAGTTTATGTATAGGTAAGTGAGTGTGTGTGTGCGTGTGTGTGTGTTTGTTTTATGGATGAAATGTTATCTAAAAGAGTGCATAAGATTCGTTTTCATCTTAAGAAACGAAATTTCATGCTTGCTTGTTTCCACAAAGTACATGCACACCCGCGCACACACGCACACATGCACGCACACAAACAAACCACATACTCACACACACAATAATCCATAGTACTTGCTAGCAATTCAAATAAAACTTCCTTCATAATGTTTGCACTTAAATTCAACAGTTTTTCTGCTGTCCTTCCGCTCTTTCCATCCCTTACCTCATCCACGATGTTCATCTTCATTTTCGTCCATTTCATTTCTCATTTGCCATAAATTTATCATTTTTGTGACTTTTTAACTAGTTTTCCGTTGCAATAACAACATACGTACAAATGCTTTTCAAAAGCTGTTTATTACATATTCGTATACATTCACACACACACACACACATGTGCGTACCAATTTAACATGTGCATAGTTTTACAGGTCTTCAGCGTAAAACGCAGAAGAATCAAAAAAAAAAAAAAAAGAAGAAGACACAAGAATGTTATGCGCACGGCTTAACTGAAAATTGCATTCATTTCGAAATTTAACTTAATTTTGTCTGTCGGCAACTTTTCATCGTGTTCGTTATGTTTGGTTATGCAGTTGTTGTAAGTATTTCTGGGTTTGTGCGTTTGTATGCTAACATGTTGATTGTAATGATGCACCTTACTGCTATCGCATGGGAACCTACGCAGAGAAAGGAAATTTTTATCTTTTTTTTTATATCAAATTTAGTTCAATTTTTGTACTTCAATTTTCCCACCGACATATAAAGTTTCATTTAATACAAACATAAGACCTTATGGCATATTAGGAATTAAAAAATATTTTCTTCTTCACAAGGTTAAGGCGTACCTTGTATCCTTCGAAACCTTGTATCATCATCGAATTTTACAAAATTTTTTTTATCCGACATTGATATCATAGAAGAAAACTATTTTTTCCGATCTTATATATATATATATATATATATATCCACGATAGTAGTCAAGTTTTTTCGATTAACATCATAGCTTTCGGTTAATACTTAAGGAGCTCGCATATCCTTGTTTCATTAGAGAGTACAGTTGAAATTTTAAGTCAATCATTTAAGAGTTGAGATGCTTTAATAGCGCAGTCACTAGTGACTACTGTGCCAAATTTGCGCATCCTCCCAAGTAAGAGTCCTCATGAAAAGTTAATTCGCATTTGACAGATACACTAAGCACACTATCTTTGAATCAAGTAGAGCTACTTTTTCACGAAACTCCTCTCACATTTTATGAAAAAACAAAAGTGAGGGGAAGTGAGAGGAAAATTTTAAATAATTTTTCAAAATTAATGACAAAATTCACTAAAGAATAAACAGTTCGTTAGATGCAAAAAAAAAAAAATTAATTGCAATAACTTTGCTTGACCTCTGTTCAAAATTAGAATCCCCTCTTATACGTCTTTCTTCTTTGACAAAAAAAAAGTTAAGAGCACTATAAGGCCATTTTTCAAACTGTCTTTTTCGAATTTTTTTTCGAACAGTAAGTAATTGTTGGCACAAGGACTACTAATTATTAATAAATTTTTCACTTTTTGTACGCCACTAGGCGAAGTGGTGTAAGTCGTTTTGTAGTGAAAACACAATTAAAGATTCTTTTGTATTTATTTTAACTCTCTTCACTATACTTATTAATTTTATATTTGTTTTACTTCCGACCCACTTGAAGTGTGATCAGTAACTTATCTAATAAATTATTACGCTAACTTAAGCAAAGTAGTAAAATTAACTTAAGCTATTACTAAAGTTACATCTATAGCTAAATTGGGTTATCTTAACTAGGTTATAGCTTATCTTGCATTGCTTGTGTAGAACTGATCTTAACTAGGTATAGCTAACATGTATAGCTAAATTGAGTTATCTTAACTAGGTTATAGCTTATCTTGCATTACGTGTAGAGCAGATCTTAACTAGCTATAGCTAACATGTATAGCTAAATTGGGTTTTCTTAACTAGGTTATAGCTTATCTTGCATTGCTTGTGTAGAACTGATCTTAACTAGGTATAGCTAACATGTAGAGCTAAAGTAGGTTATCTTAACTAGGTTATAGCTTATCTTGCATTGCTTATGTAGAACTGATCTTAACTAGGTTATAGCTATAATGTGGAAATATATAAAGGTGTAAACTTAGCATAAATTATTGATAAACGGGTGAAGTGCGATAAATCGATAATGCTACAGTTTAATGATCGATCTTGTCTAACTATAATATTTGTACGTGTCCTAGGAAAATGTTTGTGAAAACGCAAGATTTATTTATGATAATAAGAAATGCATTTGTGGTAGTAAGCACCGTTACAGAGTAAGAAGCCTGATAAGATTTTTTCAAAGTAAACACTTATGCCTTAATTACCCACACTTCAGGCGGGGAAACTGTCATATTATTTCTTAGCGTATCTTAGCGAAAATCTAATTTAACATTAGATAAAAATTAATTTATTTTTTTCTTTAAATTATTTATCTATTGATCTATCATTAGATACATACATCATAAAATTTCTATCAGCGACTTTCGCAGGTAAAAAATGACAAAGAAATGGGAAATACAAGTGCACATAAAATATATAAAATAAGAGTTTCCGTAGTTAGTACTGTTGAGTTAGTCAGTGTACATAGACGCTGATGCTCAAAATTGCATTTTCGTCATTTATTACTTTTGTTGTTTGATTTGAAGAAATCTGCTGGTAAAAGCCCATCAAAGACTTTTAGAAGCTTAGGGTAATGCTGCTCCATCATATCCTACTTGTCGGTTTTGATTTCAACGGTTTAGAAGTTGACGTCAATGATAAAGTATGTCCTGCGAGGACCAAAAAATTTCAAAGACAATGAATTGTAAGACTTGTTGAATGAAAGCCCAACTCAAACTTTCAAACAACTTTCGAACAGCTAAACAGTTGAACATTCAACTGTTCCTAAACGTTTACGACATGCGATGAGAGAGGTCCAAAAGTAGGGGATAGTGACTATCATAAGAATTGACTGAAAATGCCGCTTCGACACCGCGGTTTCATTGCTTACCAGGCAAAAAGGGAAGAGTTTTCTGTGGCGTATTATGACTGACGATTAAAGGTGTATCTGCTACGCCAATTCTAACTGCAAAAAGTCACGGGTGAGTGCAGGAAAGCTTCCTGTGCATATAATGGAATCAGCAAGGTGTAGTGAATTACGAGTTGGTAAAACTGAATGAATCTGTCACTGCAGACGTCTATCGACATCAGTTCAATAAATTGAACGATGCATTATTGGAAAAAAGACTAGCAATAGCTGCTAAAACATTGCAACAGTCGTCACGAATACGCTGTTGTAGCTCGAATGAGAAGTTCTGCCACACCCAACGTACTCACCATCGATAGCGCCTACTTATTACCACGTGTTCAGATCGACGCAACATGGCATGGCTGGCACGCGGTTGCGCAGAGTTGAAGAAGTGCGAAATTGGGCCAATGATTGCTGAGCCGGTATTTGAAAGTTAAAAATGTCGAAGTAGGTATTCTTTGACTGTGCTCTTAGCTTCGGACGTAAAAAACTAAGTTATAACTATATTATTAAACTTGTCACACCGAACCCCAAAACAGTTAAACAAATCATAATTGAGCCTACACTTTATTAGGTTTAATTAAATTCAATTAAGGAGTTACGTGACGGGATATGTTAAGGTCAATTTCACTTAATGGAACCGGAGTGCTTATTCTTCCTTTCAACAGGCTACACCTAAAGAGAATGTCTGAAACAAATGTGAGCTTCTCTAGCGCGATAGTAAATCAAAAAAAATGGTTGATTGTTTTCATTTTCAAGAGTAAGGCATTAATGTTTAGTAACTGTTTTTAAAGTATACGCATTTATTAGATATCGGAAAGCAATGGTCTTGAAAATTTCTCTTGGATTTCTCGCCGTCTAAGTAAAGACTTTTATAAGTATCTGCATTAATAAAAAAATGAATCCGCGAATTAACACAACTAACTTATCTCGAATAGTTTATCTGAAACGTTTGCTTTACTCTTTGTATTTTCTTTATAAAGTAATTGATAACAAGTTTCTAAATAGAGACATTTTTTCTAATTAATTTTAAAAAGTTATTATAGCTTGATAAGCCTACCTGAAGTAAGTCCTACTCCTACATAGACACTTTACAAAATTTCATTAAACCAAAATACTTTTACAATTCATTTACGCAAATTATATTCAAATAATTTAAAAATTAATTTTTATAACCCTTTCCGACAATAGAGAGATAAAGAAAAATCTGTTCGAAAGGGAAATTTGTTAATAGCTAATTTACTTTCACCAAATTTTATATGTGCTTTCAGTGCATAGTCTACACATAAATGTTGTCATTAAATTTGAATACAAAAGCCTTGGGATTTGCTTCTTTGTGGACACAACTACAATGACATTAAATAAGCAAAAAAAAAAAAAAATTAGAAAAAATAAAAATGGGCGTGTGTTAAAAATTTTCAATTTTGTCGTTCAATACTGAACGTGTTTCTCTAAAGAGAAGAAAAAGAAGCAAATAAAACAACGCTGAAGAACTTTGAAGAACAACACAAAAGTGAAGAATAACATATGAAAAGTAATTTTAAAAACCATGTTAAATAAACACTCATACACCTCCCTACATGCGTCCTCTCAACTGTGTGTGATATGTCTTGGTCGCTAATATATATCCTTTTGTGTTTGACTTGTAACAGAGTCAGCGCTTCTTTTTTTTTTTGTCCTTTAACATAATTGTCTTGCAATTAAATTAAATATTTAACTTAATTACTGTTAGTGTGTGCACTGTTGTGTGCATGTATAAAATTTATATATATCTACACGCGCGCACACGCATACATACACATACATACCTTTTATATAAACTAACACACAAATACACATACCTTCTATGGGTAAGCTAAGTAATTTTAGCTGATTCTAATGCTTCTATGGTTTAGAAAGGTTCGTCTACGACCTCTTCTCAGTTTTCTTCTATTATGTATACATGTACGTACACATATACATATACATATATATATATATATATATATACATAGGTTTTGTACGTAAGGCTATAATATTACTTTACAGGTATATTTACTACTTAAAGATTACATATAGGGTTTCTTTATATCCCACACCTTTTGTGGTATAGGGTATCTTCACCCCAGGGGGATGTAACATAAGTCCAAGTTTTATTACACCGATCGATATAGAAAAGGATTCTGAAGCTTGTCTGTCCCTCAAAGCATCTGTCCGTGTGGTCGTCCGGCTACAGATCGCAATTATTGAGATAATTTTGACACATTGACTGACTGCTTTACCCCTAGGACGAACGAAAATTTGCTTGTACTGCACGTTCCAAGATCTGTTATATTCTTGACATTATGCAAAACATAATGAAAAGCAGCAGTATTTCGATAGCATTTTCAAAAGAGAATGGCGTAACTTCAGCCGCTATCGGAGAGAAAAAACTGGTTCCATTTGGAGAGGGTGTTGCTGATCGAACAAGTGAGACTCGTCGTTTAGAATTGTTCGGTTTAAAAAACACGATCTGTTCATGTAGTTTCCAATGCGTAAACAATCAAACTACGAGGAATGGGCAACGAATATATACTGAATGTGCTTAACGGATCCTTCTAGTTGTTAGTAATCCAGTGTTACAACGATGACAGTTCAAAAACATAAATGACTTTTTTGCAAATGACTTTGCATTTTCTCTCATTGTGAAGTGCGTACTATTTATTTGTTCTTGCCTGCAGTTTGCTTTTTAAGACGGACTAACGTTTTCTCCATTGTAAATCATGTCACAAGGTCGTGTAGGTTTTCCGCTTAAACTCATTTAATGAACATAAAAACAATTAGAAAAGTAAACGCCCCGTTACCGAAACCGAAATGTGTCCATAAAATGGCATTAGTTGTAAACGTACCTATTGGCCAACCACATCATTGTTGTAATTTTCTATACAAAAATTCCGGACTCATACTTATATATCTATGTATATATTCCGCATCATTATTTACAGCTTTCTTT
Organism: Glossina pallidipes; assembly: GCA_000688715.1. Classification (NCBI taxonomy): domain Eukaryota; kingdom Metazoa; phylum Arthropoda; class Insecta; order Diptera; family Glossinidae; genus Glossina; species Glossina pallidipes. Next base: position 691,355 of record KK499815.1, on the reverse strand, counting down.
CATCTTTCGGACTGACTCGATTGTATTAACCTACCAGAAAAGCAGTTAACGTTTATCAATTTGATCGTTATTGAAAGTCACACTGCGTTTATGATTCTGCAACGAATACAACAAATGGTACTCTGGTTGCAACAAGTTCTGAAGAATGCATGCAATATTTAAGAACTTCCTAGTCAAACCTCTAAAGGATGGATTTTGCTTTGGTTGCTTCAGGCAGTTGAGCGTTTTCGTCATGAATCTCGGCTTCACTTCCTTCTTTCTATCTATTAGTTTTAATAATCTGATTGCTGAACCACGTGGTTTAAGCTTCCGCAAGCTTTTCCCTTGCGCATACGTTGGAAAGCTTAAGTGCTGGTTTTTACGCAGGCTTATCGCAAACAAGATCCTTCTCCAAAAAGCCTAAGCTCATATAATTCTCAACAAACCTTCTTTTTTTGGCCGTCGCGAGTCTTAATCCCCCGACCGCGCCATAGCCGGTGGATTATCAAAATTGTTATAATAACCTACTAGGCTCAATTAATATCTTAGGACTGAATGACTTCAGACGTCGTCGTCATCGCCATCGACAGCAAACAGAAGAAAAAGATTTCTTACAACTCCTAGGGTAAAATTAACGTAAAATTGCAGTAAGCAATAAGTTCCTAGAGTCCTTTAAAAAAAAACTTTGAAAATAATGCGGTCGATCGCTTAACCGACATCGACACATTCGACAAACCACTTTTTTTAAATTTCTATGTTTTAGTTTAAGAAAAGGGCAACTGAGTCAATATGTGTGTGTAACGTTTTATATTTTCGTTGCTCTCGCCGTCTCTCACATTGTTTCTTGTTTAATATCCTTCAAGCGTGTCATCCTTTTGTCTTTACTAATTACGCTAGACGTTGTATTTGCCTGCAAGTAAAAATTGCTAACATTACAAGATATTGCTGTATAGTAGTAGGAAGTGGGAAATAATACCGGGCAGTATTTTACAAGAAATCTGAAGAAATTTTTCTTTAAATTTTTTTTTTACACATTTTTCTAAAAAAGAAGAAAGTCAGTTAGTTGTTGCCACTTGTCGTTGCCGTCGTTTAGTGTCGCTATGTTTCTGTTGATAGTTTCGTAAGCGTGAACAAGAGTAGAACAAGACATGATGCCGTCTTGCATTTACTTTTCTTTCAACTATAATTTAATTTAATAAACTTTAATTGAGTTGAAATGATTGTAACTGAAAACATTTTGTAATCTTGTTAACTTTCTTGTTGTTGTTGTTGTTACTATTGTAGTTGGTCTATGTAAGTTGTTCTACATTTTTTTTGTTTTTGCTTTTTTCTCTAAAATGAAAATAAAAATAAATCGTTTTGTGTCATAACTTATTAATATAAGAGACTAAGAATAGAGTGAGGGCGAGAGAGAGAGAGAGAGAGAGAGAGAGAGGTATAAGAATGAAAAATACTTCAAGCACATAAAAATCAATCAATTTCCAATTTATTACGGATGCAGTATCATTAAAAGAATTAATTGCTAGAATTTATGTAATAAAAATAATAAAAGAAAAAAAAAAGACATAAAAAAAACTTGTATTTATATCAACACCATTATAACAAACACCTGATGATAGACGGTTATGATGATGTATGTAACGATAATCACGATTATGATGATGATGATGATGATGATGATGATGGTAACGACGACAACTGACTGCAACCGATAGTTACGTACCTACCTTAACAACTACTTTGTTATCGTTATTGTTGTTTATACTACAAAATCAACTTTTTTTTGCATTCACGGTCAATGTCAAGTTTACTTATTTCATACACACTAGCATCGTGCTAGGCAGGCAAGCAGTCAGTCAAGTGCAATAAACACATAATAGCATAAACAACTTAAACCGGTGGTAAAGTCAGTCAAGAAACTATGACGTTTTTTATTTATTTATTTATTCATTTTTTTTTATTTTTCCTTTGTATTTTATCTTAAGCGAAAAACAAGTTTTTCTATCATGTGAACAGAAGAAACCTTAACGATAACTATAAAGCAGTCTGCTTGTTATTGGTTTCAGTTGCTGTCAGGTGTGTACGGCAACAACATATTTAAAAACAATACATTAATGATTTTACTTATGTTTGATATTAATGCGGTAGTGCAATAAATTATGGCAACATAATGGTTTTGTAATGATTTGCAAAAACAAAAAACTCATATCCAACAGCAACCTCCGTTGAGTTTAATTTTAGAACGAAAGTGAAATAATCCCTCAGCTCTTTTCATTTCATGAAAATTATTTACGTAAAGTGTTTTATGAATGACTATACATTAAAACATAATTTAATAATGGACAAAACCACTAAACTAAATTGCGTATGCGGCCTTTAACTCCTACTTCCAAAAACCAAAAAAAAAAAAAAAAAAAAAAACAAGTAAGAAAATTATGTTCGCTCGTGAACGAATTTTTTATACCCATCACCGTCATCGTAAACAAGACTAAGCAGAAGGAAATTAACTACATTTTCACACTCTACAAAATTGGCTGGGAAGGTGGACGTTTACTTTATGAGTAACGCGCAGAAAATATGGAAAGCAAACATTCTCACGGTTTTTGGTACATACGCATGTGGGCTTTGTAGGCGTGTCCTTCAAAAAGTTTGGGTCATTTTCAAATTCTTCTTCAAGTCTTTTGGCGATACTTTCATTTTCGCAAAAGCGAAAAAGTTTACCACAAATACTACACAGTTAGACAGACGGACATGGTTAAGCGCATTCCGAATTTGAAAGAGCCCAAGGATTTATATACATTATAGGGTTTTTGAAGCTTGCTAGACACTTTGTGGAATTTCTTAAGCTTCCTTCTGGGCGTTGCAAACGTTTTGACAAAAAGAATATACCCCTCATACATCATAAAAAGGGAAAAACTAAGGCAATTTTCTGCACATTAAGACGAACTATAGACACCAATCACCTTGAGCAAATGTGATACATTAATAAGATGATATTTTGTTCTTCATCATTGGACATATAAGGGACGCAAGTTGTCGTTTTAGTACCTCTTGTGTTTACTGACAATCTTTCTCCTCGCCTGTAAATACGATTAAGGTCCGCGTATGATTAGCTCGTGAATATTTGTTCTTGCTTATGACCTCATTTATACTACGCGCCGCCTTCTTTACTATCTTTACGATAATCGCATGCGGAGGAAAGGTGTACCTGTAGAGTTTATTTTTCCGCCCAATAATTAGAGCTTGTTGTCCTATAAACGCTTACTTCTCTACAAAAGCCTTAAATAGCTAAGGTGGAGAGGTAAAGTTCATTTTCTTTTTATAAAATACGAAAAATTACATCTTGTTGCCATATAAAGGTTCACTGCTATGGTACGTCCAAACTTGGGTCAGTAAATTTGTGTATCAAATAATTATTTTGTACTAGTTTTCATCATAAAGATTTTTGTTGCTATATCATACTACATATATATTTATTGTAAACATGTTTATACAGAAGCATGTTCCAAGGAGGGTCTCATTTCATTAAAATTTTCCACATTCCTTTCGTTCATTCTAGAATATTAAGTTTCTTTGATTTTTACTTAGAAATGTTAAACATGGAAATGTGTTTTTCATGCAATCACTTTTTCAAAATATGAATATATAGGGATCGGTCGCAATAATGATTCGATATAAATCATTTTCAGTAGTGTTCTTTTTTCTGCCACAACATGCCGGTGCACCGAATTTCATAAAAATATGACGAAAATTTACGACTCTTAGGATGAAGGATACATGAACGCATACCAGACAGACAGACTTACATTTTAATAATGGATAGACTCATCCCAAGTCTTTCTTGCACACACACTCGCATGAACTTAACATGTAAACCTGCAAAGGCTGCTTAAGCATCCCAACTTGTCCCTTAAAGGGTACATTTTCGGGACTTTATTATTATTATTAATTTAACAATAGAAATAAATTCCAAGTCTAAACCCTTAAAACATCAGCATCTAAGGCTATCGGCGTTATTGAAAACTCTACCGATTTAAAATGATTCTACTGTGGGCTTTAGAAAAGTTTTGATCACGCTCGAGCTTTTAACTTCTACTTACACTCACGTAAGTTAACCTAGCTTAACTTAATCTAACCTTACCCTAATTTATTATCATTAATAATTGTTATATGAAAAATATATAGAAATCAGAGAAGACTCGTTTTTTGAAGATGTTCCGATTCTCTGGCTTTTAAATACCTTCAAGTACTAGGGTCGTGACAACGTTTTTAAATTTGCTTTATGGAATGCAACTGGAAAAAAAAAGAAAAAATTTGCACTTTTTTTTTTAAAAAATATTCGTTTTAAAAAATGCTTACGCTGGACTAACGGATGAATAGACCGAAATAGCCAAACAATTTTAATCAAAAATTCAAAATTTTTAAATGTTACAAACGACACCTCTATCCTCTCCGTCGGAGTTGGGCCGGCTGAAAACTGCTATAATAAAATATAATTTCGCTAACATTTTATTCAACACACAAAACCCTTAGAGAATAACCTTCATATTGTGTAGATCGTTGCAGCTGTATGTGTATGTATGCGACAGATGCATGTACACGCGCGCACATGAATGAAATTTTTCCTAAAATCTATGTAAGCTCAATAAATATTTAATTGCATGCCTTTGTCGTTGGGCCGTCGAGCGACTAAATTGCAAATTATACTTAAAAATACTTGATTACACAAACCCGAACATGCATTTATATACAATCACAATATGCATATGCATATGCATACACATACACATGGATGTATATTTTCGCTCTTAAATACATTCATGTATAGCTGCTGTTGATTATAATATTTTTGACGGCGGAATTTTCACTTTCCCAACCATTAGTTAACATTTAAACTTAATAGACCACAATTTCGAGGCTTTAGCTTACATATTGTACTAAAACTTTCAACTGTTCTTTTCCAAAACCACCGTCTAATGTTTAAAAAAAACAAAAAAAACATGTACCGTTTATTAAATTAGAAAAATAATTTTCTTCAAATTACTTAAAATGTTTTCGGAAAACATTTTATAAAAAAATTTCCATAAATTTTTACAAAAAATTGCTAAACTTAAAGTTTGCCTTTCTTTACGTACAGTTGAAAAGGCTCTGGTAATGATTGCTTCGATATTTCTACAGCCAAAATTACTGCAAACATTAATTACTTATAGTGGGAACCACTGTTAACACTGTTGCAATGAAAGGCGCCTTCTGATAGGCAATATAAAAAATAAATAAATAAATTACTAGAAAAAAAATTCGTTGAAACAGAACTTTTATGAAAAGAGCTTTGAAAAAGTTGAGTTCTTTATTGAATTCAAACTGAGTTTTGCAGATTGATTTACTGCACTCAAAAGTACGTTAGGTATACTTAGTGGGACCAGATTATCCCTAAGTTGAGATATACCTATCATACAATATACATTTTGTGCTGGGTAAGTGAAAAAGTTTGTATGGATGTTTGTTTTTTTAGTAAAAAAGAGATAGAAATGAAAATAACACATCTTCTGCTAAAAATCTAAGGGGTAACATCGTCAAAAATCGAAAAAAATGGAATTTTCGTTTTTTGCCAAAAATGTAAGGGGTAACATCGTCAAAAATCGAAAAAAATGAAATTTTCGTTTTTTGCCAAAAATGTAAGGGGTAACATCGTCAAAAATCGAAAAAAATGAAATTTTCCTGATCGCCATTGTACCTACAAGTATAAACGACGTACTTGGGAAGGTTATTATTATTATTATTATTATTATTATTAAAATTTTAGACTAATGAAATAAATTCTTAGACTAAAAAAAGATATTGAGCACTGGCAACAGAGGCTATCGGTTCTAATTTATAAAAATGTACCTTAAATATTGAGCCTAGTAGTTTAAATGAAGTAATATATATATTGAATTGATATTCTGTTCTGAAGCTGATTTTATAATGTCCAACGGGTTAATCGTTCCAAATGCAATACTTCTAGCCAAGGAAAAGATAAGGCAGTCACAGACAATGTGCTTTTTAGTAAGAATTTGTCCACAAGTGCAGATTGGAGAGGAAGACCTTAAGATCCATTGGTGAGTTGCACTTGTATGACCAAAGCGGATTCTCGAAAATGTTTGGATCTTGATTTTCTCAACATTTGTTGGATATAAATTTCCTTCTCTTTAACTTTTCCTCCAATGATAGGTTACTCAATTACAAAATAAGTAAATAAATAAATTAAGATGAACGATCTCAAGATACTTTATTCAAGATATTGTCCCTGGTTAACCATTACTTTTGTCATCTTTCTAACTAAGTATCTGCCCGTGAAAGAATCTCTTTTATGGATATCGTCATAAACAATATAGGTTTGCTCAGAGAAGCAACGAGTCATCAGCTGAAGCGGATATCAATCAGAAAGAGGAATGTCCGGTGGATATAGCGAGTGGCGTAGCAGATAGCAGGGCACGCGTACCAATGATACCTGCATAGGCTTTGCGGATGTCACGTTATGCCAGAAATTAAAATTATTGTTGTTGTAATGACAGTTTCGTCGGGCTGTAATACTTTGCACCCAGTTAATTAACCTAAATGTACATACTAAGCATATTCCACTGTATTGTCAATATTGAAGTCTCCTTTGATCTACAAAGCAATCTTTTGCTTCCCGGTATTGAGTCGAGCCTATTTTCCGTCATCCGTCGCGATTAAGCAGCACTTTACTTGGAATTCAACCTCACTCTTTCCTGTTTTTGCACACAAAACAGACAGTTATCTACTCAGTCAGTTATACGTACTTTCGCAGCGTAACTTATGTTCTTGGGTGAGGTTTGAAGGCAAAACATTTACATGAAGAAGTCACAGTATCTAATACGACGGTTGAGGATTACATCCCGTCTTGGAAAGCGATAAAGGTCTATTCAGGCTGCCAAGAATATCTTCCATAAAAGTAATTAATTCCTGAGAGTCAAAGGGCATATACTAAAAACAAAATGAAACCCATACAAACATGTATAGGCGCCCTTTGTGACTGTGTGGCTTCGCCACTTAACCAAATCTAACAAACGCATTCAGGAATTGCGATTGGTGACTAATGATAAGAGACAAATGTGTCACAGTTAAGTCATTATTGTCACAGTTTGCTGACTTTGTATGAAATTTGGTAGTTCGGAGCAATAGTCTCGCAATAAATAAGAAAAAAAGTCTTCCGACTTCTAATGTCTCTGCAATGTTGCTGGGAATATGATTGCAAGACTAAACGTCACACACTGATTATTCAAATTAATGCCTTTCTTGTGAGCTGGTCTTCAAAACAAATGGTCCTATTTACCCCATGCTTGCCAACTAATAATGATTATCTTTTTTTCTCATAGGTTATATGCCACACCATATCTTTATTGAGGTGACTTTAGTAAATTGTGTTTATAAAATTTATGCTAAATCAATGCCACATTAGCATAAAAAACTATAAAAAAATCATTACTCAATATTTGCACTCTAATTATTATTAAATGATTTATATACCGGTTTCCTTCCTGTTTCTAACTAATTACTTTAGCATTATTTCATTTTTAAGGCAATTTAAATAAAAATTGAGTGATATTGAGAAAAACACTGGAGCCATTCCGAGCTGCCAAACTGTCGGGTTATAAGTTACAAAAAGCAACAAAAAAAAAAAAATAATTTATTTTATTTGATTTAAAAAAAAAATATAAAACAGAAAATCTTTTTTTTTTTTTTTAAACCATGTTACGAAACCGACGCAACGTCAGGATAGTGACACGGTTTTCAGGTTGCAATTTTTAAAAGCCTTTCTTTTTTTTGTTGCTTTTTCAATTTTATTTAAATATAATTTTCATAACGTCACGGCCAGAATAGCATATAGTACGTAGGGATATGTCGAAAAAAGATTAATATGAAAACGGGTAAGAAAATGATAATCGTCTTGAGACGAATTTTCAATACCCATCACTTATGCAAAAGAATTCGAATTTTGTGGGAGAGAGGAAGAAGCACAAAAAAAGCAAACGAAGGATAACGCATTTCGAAAAACATCGAAAAGGGCAAATGGACAAATAGAGGTGGAGGTAAGCAAAAGTCTAATCAAAAAGTTGTAGACTTTTAAGGCTTTGAATGTGTATTTCCGAGTTTTACAAAAAGGAACCAAAACATTTTTTTATCCCTAGACTTCGATTGTGAATAAATGAAAAAAAGCCTTTGGTTCGCGCCTGATCTTTACTTACTTTACATAAATAAAAATATCAGAACAGGAAATCCCTTTTTCTCCCCAAGTGACGGCGATTCTTCCTTACAATTACATTCGGTAAGCAAGCCTACAAAAGACTCTTTATCCTTAAACTGAAGAAAGTAGTATTTAAGATCTCCATAGCTTTTTCCTGCACGTCATCACGAATATTGCGTGGAAAGTGAAAACATCAATACATCCTCTCTTGTGATTTATAAGAGTTTGTCTATAAATTCTTAGGCAGACTCCAAAACGACTTTAGCATATCTAAAGCTTAAAATAAATGCAAGTAAATGCGAAATTCGCTTCACATCTTCTTTATCATCAGTTAATGAATTGGAACCGTGCTTTAAAGACTACTTAACCGTACTTTGAAGACTACTAGTGCATAAAATAGTAAAAGCAGCTTACGATTGTCGATTTCTTCCCTTTTTTTTTTTAATTCTTCTCTCTATAACGATCACCGAATGATTTTTTAGATTCTACTTGGAAGACTTTAGAGATCTCCCAATATATATTCTTGATCAAAGGAGGATGTTGAATCAATTCAAGTCCGTCTGCTGCCATATCGCAAGCAATCGTAATTCACTTACACAACACAAACTCACTTAAAACCTACAGCAGATACCGAGTTGCGACTTACTATAATTCTTCTTCTTACTAAAACTCTTGTAGCTGACATCTAAAAATAACAAATTCCGTACTAGTGATGATCTGGAGATTTCGATTGCATTTAACATTAGACCTATCGAGTACGACAAATTTTTCTTCACGGATTTAAAAAGACCTTTCAATACCTATACCAACACTTATGGTTCTCGGTATTGAATAGACTTGATCGGCCGAGGATTATGGATTCACTGCAAAGAGTAAAGGAGCTTACAGCATTCGATAAAATATGCCTTTTTCTTACTACCGTACAGTTTATTCGATAGCGAGAACAATAAATCGGTATAATCGACATAGAATTATTTCTACCAAACGGAATCATTTTCATCTTCTTTTTTTATGAAATTTCTTTAATCACAAAAATGAAGATAGGAAAAGTGAAATTTGATAAAAACATTCCTTGATTGGTCGGGACACGAATATTAGAAAATGACTGTGATCTTCCCGCATACACGCTCACAAGACGTAAGAAACCAAGACAAACTCAAAAAAACACCGAAAACTTGTTTCCTATTTCCGTCTATAACTTTTAATCCGCTGAAGATATTTCCGAAAAACGCTAACTTGGAAATTTTGTCGGATATACCTCGATCTCGGTCGGTTTGCTAACCCGCCATAGTTCTGAATTTTTACAACTACTGTCATTCCAAAGGGAGATCAAAAAGGTCCCACTCGGTTGAAATAGATATTTACAAAACATCGGTACTTCTAGGGTGAATCAAAATCCCTTTGACTGACCGTTTGTCAATGGTTTGATATTGACAAAAGTAAAAATTGAAATATTATTATTAATATAGTCACAGAGAAAAATTCTAAGCCTAATCTCTTAAAGCACTGGCCTCTAAAGCTACCGGCTTTATTGAAAAGTCTTCAACAAATGAAATAGAAACCTATGCCTGACCACATATATGCTTAGCTAAAGTCTACACACCAATCTTTCAATTCGATTAACACGCTTACAATTATTTTAGGGAATATTCAAGATTTGCTCTCGAGCAAATATATCGTTTATAACTTGTTTTAATTACACAACAAAAGTGCCAGATGAAATATTTTTATTTATTCCAGACGTGTTTCTTAGCCGCACAAACTTATTGTTAAGACTGATCAACACGAATTAACAGCAAACTAACATATATGACACTAACATATTTATATTCACAATACTTCTTCTCACTTGTAGGCGGACATATGGACTGATGCATTCAGAATCTTAAGTTCTACTTTACGAGGTGTTCCTTACTCAAAAAGAGTGTGATGACAATACAAGTGCACTCTCCTCCATTGGCGTAGGGTATAAATATCGCTTTACAAAAAAAAAAAAAAAAAAAACAAACCAAACAAATAACTGCAACAACAAAAACCTTAAGCACGCCTTCAGTTAAAACATGAATCAAACCGAAAACCGTTTAAAATTTCAATTGACTCAATACTAAAGAGACGGAGTAAAACAAAAATTTCGTAACATTATATAAATGTGCCTTCAATGTTGTTCTTTTTTTTTTTTTCTTTCTTTCTTTGGGCATAAATAAAATTTTATTATACGACCGAACAGAAAACAACAAATGTCACACTCACACATAAAAACAAGCGAAAAAAGAAAAGCAAAAAAAAAAAAGAAAAAAAAAAACCACTACACTTTGAATGACTATAAATTATCAGTTTATAGTGAATTGCAGTGCACATAGAGAAGGCAACTTTCACAGAGCGAAAGCGAAAAAAAGGGAACGAGAACATTTCGTACAATGAATATAAAACGAGTGTCAGGCCCTTGTTAGATATTCATCGCTTTTTTTGTGCTTCATTTCAAATATGACAAAATTCATTGATAGCTGACAATTTCCCGTTGGGCTTTTGTATACATGTCGCGGAACCTTGAAAATTTCAAAATGAAACGACAAAAAAAACAACAACAAAAACAACAACAACTTTCGGATTGTGCACTTATTTAATAATAATCGTCAAACTCCAAAAATCATGAAAATTTTCATGCTTCGATTGCTCGTTACGCTGTTGACTTTATGTTGTATAAAAATGCCGAATGACTTTTCAAATGCCATGCAATTGTCGATTATAAATTTTTACGTAAATGCATTGATTATACCGTTAGGTTGTTTTTTTTTTTTTTTTTTACGAATTTTATAAGAGCAGCAGTCAGCTATGATTTCGTTTCAATATAATTCAAAATTATTTATACATATAATATTATTATTTGCATCGATTTTATTACATTTATCGGCATGTTCCATAAAGGCAGACGCCACCGAATTTCGTTTTTAATAACATCATTCTCTGCCTAGCTGTGCGACATAATCAAGCTTTTGGTCGAATCTACATGTGTTTGTAGAAAGTGCAACTTAAACTAGTTGTACACATGCCGACGAACAGTAATCATATTGTTTGTGCCATTTTCACTAATCACATCATTATCCCCGACTACCATCAATAACTTCTTCTTACCCTAGGGCTACTACTGTCTACAGTAAATGCTACTGCAGATCATTTCGATCATTTCTACTGCAACTAAATTTTCTCAGATCGTGAAGTCTTCATACGGTCTCCCATCCAATGCTCTTCATGTCTTCACTAGTTCTCCACGCTGGCGTCTTCTTATATTCATTCTTCCAGTACGCTAGCACGGGTCGCTAGTTCTCTATCCGCTCATTGATTTTGCCGCTATTTGTTGTAACGAACCTTCTTCCTATTGTGCTTATCACTTCCAGATTTGCCATTTCTCTCCAAGCTCTATCGTTTCAATATCTTTTCATTCTCCTCTGATCCCTTTTACGATCTCTGTTTTATACTTCACAGCGTCGTTAATAGCGACCTTGGTCCCGAAAGAGAAGGTTACTTCGTCGTTTTTATTTTTTTCCGATATCATATATATAGTGCGTGTCATCTTTGTGGATATCTCTATAAATTTCTTTCACATTCTTGACACCTTGACTGCTTAGAACTTGGGCATTTTGGTTCCTGCGCTTCAATTAATTATTTCTTATGTGCTCCTAAGCAATTTATTACTTGGTCCACGTTTGTTCGATTGTATATAGTTACTTATCCTGTTCTCGTTTTCTTCTTCTCTCTTCTTTCTAATCGAAAAAGTAATTTATTCAAAAGTAACAACTCAATTACTCCCCATACCAAACTTTCAATCACTTATGTATTTCCCATACTCACTATCTTAGAAATGTTGTTGGTTTCATAATTGATATGTCATTTTCAGATCGTCTTTACCGTCTCAGCTGTGCTTATCTTACGTTTGTCCACTACTTGTTCCCTATTCATTCGCTTTTGTAGCTCTTACAACTGCTACTACTCGCTATCTTTGCTTTTCTTTGTAACATTCTAGTAAAAAGCCCCTTGCTTCGCTATTTTGGATCGGTGTACTAAGCTTAAGTGCTTACTTACTTACAAGTGCTACGAATTTTGTAATTAGAAATAAACATTTAGATCGCTATTTACATGATCCTATCTTCACTGGTTTGAGCGATTTTAAAATCAATATGCATTTTGTAGATAGTAGTAGTAGGGTAATCTCGTTGTCTCTAACGTATTTATTATAAGGCCATATCACCATTCTCGCCTAATTCTGATCTTTCCAGTATATTGTTTGATTGCCTCGGCAAATGTGAAAGACCACAAAATCTTTATGTTGTTTTTCCATAAAAACATTTCAAGCCTTCACACGCAAGCATTGAAAAATTCGTTTTAAAATCTCGTATTACTTTAAATCATCATTGCAGGCATTCCGTCATCATTGCTCCAGCACGATGACACGGAAAATTTAATATTTAGCGACAATGATGCCATGACTGGCAGCGATAGCAACAGCGACATTATCAGTGCCAACAGTAATAACAATATGCCTGAGGTATTCTCGTGTCCGGCCGAAGGTCTGTTTGCCCACTATTATGACTGTCAATACTATTATCGTTGTGAAGTGCAAACAAATGGCAATATAAAGGCATATTTGTTAGCGTGCAAAAGGGGTACGGTATTCTCGCGTGATTTAAAGCTATGCATGCCACCACTGTTGGCCAATCGTGAGGAATGTCAACATTACATCAACGAAATCGATGCAACGCCAAACGACGATGTTAATGGTAGTATGGATGTTGTTGATGCCAGTTTCGATGACGTAAATGTTAGGGGAACTATTTTTAATGGAGGTATTGGAGGTGGTGTTGACAATCGATGGATGCATGCTGTTGGCGGCATTGCAAATAATGGTAATGCTTTGGCTGGCATATACAATCAAGGGAAACATTATGGCCTAACAGGATTAAGCGGCGTTTCGGTAATTTCCTTTTCGACTTCATCAGCACGTTCGTCTGGTCATGCAGGCGATGCTGACAACGATGATGATGGACCTGAGTGTGAAGTTGATGGATTCATAAGTGATCCAAATGATTGTACCATATTTTATCGTTGTATATCAAATGGTCGCACATTTAACAAAATTGGTTTCCGCTGTTCAGAAAATACAGCTTGGGATATGACATTGCAATCTTGTAATTATATATTTAAAGTACGTGCTAAAGGTGGCTGTCAAAACGAACAACAAGATATGGAGTTGGTTGATTCAGTTACAGAATCTTCCAAAACTAGTTATCGCAATAATACTTCAAATTCGTCGACGAACCAACAACATCATAGTACATCAAGTTCTAGTTCTTCGTCAAGTTCTTCTTCTTCTTCTTGGTCGAACTCCACTAGCTCAAGCACGAACCACGGCAATGCTTTCACTAACCAAACAAGCTCAACAATTTCGTCACAAACCCAGTCGGATTCAACAAGTTCTACTAATCAAAATCAAACTTTGTCAGGTATTTCCGCAAACAATGAGACGAGTTCCGAACTTGCTACCCAACATGCCAGCACCACAATGAAACCTACAAATCCAGAGGGGGAATGTCAAAATTCTGAAACTTATCTGTCAGATAAAGCCGACTGTTCACGTTTTTATCGTTGCGTATATAACGGATATGGTAGCTTTACTATAGTGGGATTCGATTGTGCTCCTGGTACGGTTTGGGATCCAATTGCAAGAGGTTGCAATCATCCTACAGATGTGCAAAAAGAAAAATGCAGAGTTATGGCCAATGAAAGACCACCGCCAGAATCACCAGGCGTACCAAAACCACAACAAGAATCCTCAACTGCAAATTCGCATGTATCTCAAGGCGCGCAGCAATCAAGTAGCTCATCACAAACATCTGAATCAAGTCAATCTACACAATCATCAAGTAACAGCGAAAATTCCACCTCGTTACAAACATCAGCCACTACATCGCAAACTGCTCAGTCCAACAATTCAATGACAACTAGTACAAGTTCCACACATCAGTCTTCCACGCCTGGTACAAACCAAATGACTACAACTACGACTACGAAACCTTTCAAACCTGCTGAGCATTGCGAAAGTGAAGAAACCTTTTTAGATGATAAATCTGATTGCACAAAATTCTATAGATGCGTCGATGACGGTAAGGGTGGTTATACAATGGTTACTTTTAAATGTCCACCCAACACAGTTTGGCACCCTGAAGCTAACAGCTGCGACCATCCAGGGCAAGCACAAAATTTGAAATGTAAAATGCCATCCACAACAGCTTCCTCGGAATCACACTCATCCAGTAATCACACCTCACATCAATCCAGCATAAATGAAACTAGCTCTAGCAACATGCATACTAATTCCAGTTCTATAACGTCACAAGCTTCCTCATCGGCGCATCAAGAAACCGCCGGAACGCAATCTTCGTCTCAGCAAACCAACACAACTCAATCCACTGCTCAAAACACTGCCTCCCAAACTAGTTCTGCGTCGTCACAAACGTCTCCAGCGTCACATCAAGAGTCCACTAGCTCGCAACCAACGTCAACAAGTCATGGCAGCTCTCAACAAACCAATACCGCCCAATCAGCCGCTCAAAACAGCACCTCTCAGACAAGCTCCAACAATCAAAGTTCCACTACCACCCAAACAGCTTCAAGCTCTGCTCAAACAAATTCAACAACGCAACATACCGGTTCAAGTTCAAGTAATCAAAATTCTGGTAGCCTGGGTCCCACAGGCAGCTGTAGTAGTAACGTACAATATTTGGAAGATTCACAAAATTGTGCTAAGTTTTATCGTTGCGTACAAAATAGCAAAGGCGGCTACGATACAGTAGCTTTTACTTGTGGACCTGGTACCGTATGGGATAGTCAAATCGAAGCTTGCAATCATGCCTGGGCAGTTAAGAATCGCAGGTGCGGCAGCAGCGTCTCACAATCACCTACAACTGAAGGCCGACCCCCTTCTAATTCTTTAACTACTAGTAGACCTGCAGAACAAAAACCTACATCGACAACACCGCCAAGTAAACCCACCACTTCGACTACCTCACCGAGACCGCAAGCGATTTGTAGAACAGAGGGTTTCTTTGGTGATCCAAACGATTGCGCGAAATTCTATCGTTGCGTAAACAATGGTAGAGGAGGATTTACGCAGTATTCGTTTAAGTGCGGTATTGGCACGGTGTGGGATAGCGATTTACAAACTTGCAATCACGACATGAATAAGTGTAACTTGAATAACGACGAAGGCAAGCCCCAGTCGCAGCCAACAACGACCAGCAAACCAGGCTTTCATCCTACAACTACCCAAACAACAAGCACAAGTATCAAACCTGAAACTACTACTGTAACTAAATATCCTATGAATACAACCAAATATCCAAGCTCCACAACAATAGTTACTAAGCCGTCTACAACGACTATGAAACCTGAATCAAATACACCTTTAACAGCAGATAGCAAATGTACAAAAGAAGGATTCTTTGGAGACGCCGAGGATTGTCACAAGTTCTATAGATGCGTGGATAACAAAAAGGGAGATCTTGAAAAACACCATTTCAAATGTGAGAATGATACCATTTGGGATGCGGAAATTGAAGCTTGTAACCATCCCAGTGCTGTAACTGACCTCAACTGCCACAAAGAAAGCTCTAATGGCAGTGACATTACAACTACGGCTTCAGTCCCAACAACTGTTAGCGGGAGCACTTCACTTATTATGAGTCCTACTACGAGTCAGTCTACTACAGAGTCCGCAAATATATACAATACAACGGAGCAAATAACCTCTACAACAGCATTTCCTAATCTAGCACCTGGCACAAAGTGCGCTGGTGAAGGTTTTATGGCAGATCCCGAGAATTGCCGAAAATTTTACAGGTGCATTAAGAATGGCAATGATTACGAAAAGCATGAATTCAAATGCGCCAACGGTACGGGTTGGAGTGAAGAAAAACAGACCTGCGATTATGTTGGTAATATCGAAAGGTGTCAAGGGCAAACCGAGACGCATGAGCCAGAAATTACGACAATAGAATACGAACCTACAACGGAAAAACACAGCTCCACAACAAAATCCAGCAGCACACAACATACAACTGCGGCAACCGCAGAAGCTTCAACAACGTCATCAAGGCCAGCAACAACTACTACGATGACAACGACCAGCCAAACACTTACAACGTCTTCTTATGATACAACGACTACGTCGTCGATTCCTACAACAACATCAAATACGTCCACCACCCCGCTGCCAAACTTACCAGCTGGCAGCGTATGCAATGGTGAAGGGCTCATGGCTGATCCAAATAATTGCCGAATATTCTATCGTTGTGAGAAGAGTGATAAAGGCTACGTCAGACATGAATTTATGTGCGCGAAGGGCACGGGTTGGAGTGAGGAGAAACAGACATGTGATTATGCGGGAAATGTGCAACGTTGTGAAGGCCAAACAGAAAGTCCAGAAAGTGAAACTTCAACTTCTGCTACAACAATGCATCCAGCAACTACATCTGCTGGAGTATCAACTACAGCAACTAGTCAGACGCCAACAACGATAACCACTATGTACCCAAATACCGCAAGCACTGGAAAACCAACTACCACAACTCCCATCGCAGAATCAACAACAACTACTGCAGTTTATTCGAACACTACAACCATGTTGCCATCTACCATAACGGAGGCATCTAGCACAACGGAAATGTTAACTACAAATTATTATCCTGTCACCACTACCACGCAACCTACTTCAACGACGTCTATACCTAATCTCCCACCAGGCACAAGATGCGAGTCTGAAGGTTTCATGGCTGATCCCCATGATTGCCGAAAATTCTATAGATGCTTTAGGAACGGAGATAAATATGAAAAGCACGATTTCATCTGTGGTCAAGGAACAGCATGGAGTGAAGAAAAGCAAACTTGCGATCATGCTGGTAATGTAGAAAGATGTCTGGGCCAAACCGAAAGACCTGAAACTACAAGTACTACGTATGAAACCACCACCTCAACAGTAACAAAGCCTACTGAAGTAACGACTACAGCAATGCCAACTACAACAGCCTCAACGCAGAGCACCCAACCGATAACAACAACAATGGAAACCACAACAGTAACTGCGCAACCTACAACGACTACAATGCAAACAACATTGCAACCCACGACCACAGCAATGCCAACGCCAAGTACTCAGTTTCCATCAACAACTACAACGCAACCTACGACAGCAAGTATGAAACCTACAACCACTACGGATTCTCCAATAACGACCACAACTCAGTCTACGTCTACCATTCATTCTACGAACAAACCGGGTTACGTGCCATCAACGGAATCGACAACAACTGATGCTTACGAAAGCACCACGATGCAATCAATTAATTACAATTGTACATCAGAAGGTTTCTTCCCAGACCTTGATGATTGCAATCATTATTATCGTTGCGTTGATGCTGAGAAGAATGGAAATTATCAAGTCTACAGTTTCCATTGTCCCAAGGGCACCGTTTGGGATGTTTCTCTCGACACATGTAACTACGCCGACCAAGTTTCCAGCAACTGTTCTTCTGGAGCCACCACAACGGAAAGACCTCAAACAACGTCAATAACAACAACTGAAAGCCCCAAAGAAACTACTACAAGCACGGGAAGGCCTGAAACCACAACTACCTACCGTCCGGAAATAACAACTACGGAAAAATCTAAGGATACTACGACTACCTATAGACCGGAGACCACAACTACTGAGAGACCTAAAGAAACCACAACTACTTACAGACCGGGAACCACTACCACTGAATACCCTAAAGAAACTACAACTACCTATAGACCGGAAACCACCACTACTGATAGACCTAAAGACTCCACAACTACTTATAGACCTGAAACTACTACCACTGAAAATCCTAAAGAAACTACATCTACCTATAGACCGGAAACCACAACTAGTGAGAATCCTAAAGACACCACAACTACCTACAGACCAGAAACTACTACCGAGAGACCTAAAGAAACCACACCTACTTATAGGCCGGAGACTACTACCACAGATAAACCTAAAGAGACTACAACTACTTATAAACCGGATACAACAACCACCGATAAACCTAAAGACACCACAACTACCTACAGACCAGAAACTACCACCGAGAGACCTAAAGAAACCACAACTACGTCTACGCCTGAGACTACAACAACACCGAGACCTGAAGAAACTACTTCTACTGTAACCCCGGAGACTACAACTACCGAAAGGACTACAGAAACTACAACTACCCATATGCCGGAAACCACAACCATTACAACAACTTCTAGACCCGCAACTACAACTACCGAGGCACCTACAGGAACCACAACTACCTACAAACCAGAGACTTCAACTACTGAAAGACCTAAAGAAACTACAACTATTTCTAAACCTGACACTACAACGACGGATAAAGGTAAAGAAACTACATCTACTGCAATTCCGGAGACCACGTCTACTCAAAGGCCAAACACATCCATTCCATGCCCAGACACACAAGAAGGACAATACCTATTCGTTTGTCCGACGGGATTCAGGCGTCATCCGAAAAACTGCAATATGTTTTATCAATGTACAGAGGTACCTGAAAGTTATGATCACAGTATTGTCGTTTTCGAATGTCCTAAGAGTACAGTTTTCCATGAGTCACTCAACCGTTGTGACATTCCTCGTCAAGGTGATAACTGTCAATTAAAGACTGAATTAGTGAATACGTTATATCACGATGAATACAAACACAATCACATGGTGAGTACAAACAAGTGCAAAGTCTGACACATCACTCAATAAGTTCACAGAATAACTACTATTGACAAATCCATATAATTATTAGATCAACATTTAAACCAAATTCCAACCATTAGTTGCAGTTATTTTCGTGACATCACTTTGGTAATTTTCAGAACAATGAAGAAATGTGAATTTCATGTGCACCGGATGACATATAAATTATTAGTTATTATTGATGAATCCGTACGATTCTTAGTTAGTAGTAGTTATATTCGCCCGTTAGGCTAAGTCTAGAATAGATTCCACCTTAACGAAAGCAGAGGTGCTGAGTTTTCTTAACTGGAATTGTGTTACTCAACTAACTGAAGACAATCTTTATGCGCAATCACTTAAAACTCAATTGTTTTTGCAAGTGTAGAATATATAGATGCGAGAAGTCCCCTCAAAAGTTATTGTCACCTTTCCTTTATTATAAGAACCGTCAGATAAAATCCAATTTAAAATTTCATTAACGAAATAATCTCAATATCCTATCAAACCATAAAGATTACTTAAGCTTTCCATCAAAGGTCGGAAAGGTATAACTGATTCTTTTGCTATCAATCTGAAGTCGACTTAGTAACTAAAGGCAACTAAAATAAAAAAATCCCTTCAACTTGAATACAATATTAATAAAGAAGAAATATATTTTATCATTTTCTTAACAGATTAAAGTGCGCTCTACCCAACCGCTATGCCCTGATGAAGGTCACTTCCCATTAAACGACGACAGCTGCAGTGAACTTTTCATAAAATGTGAATACTCTCAACAATCACAACGTGTCGAAGGACAAATTTATAGATGTCCAAAAGGTTTCGTGTATTGGACTATAAGTCGACGCTGTGAACGTATTCATAAATTGTCGAATTGCCCAACGTCACGATATGAAGTTAATAACTCAATACCGGTAGAATGGATTAACATTGGCAGCAAACGTAGAAATATGAAAATATAGTAAAAGTCTTCTAAATAGTTTAAATTCTTTTAATAAGATTAAATCATAATGCAAAACAAAAATATAAATAAATTGTTTGTTATGCTTGCAATATATTCCGTCCTTAACGTTTAAGCTAAAGCGCAACCGGTAACCGTAGTTAAATAAATCCTATTTACGGGCATAACAAACGATTCATGCATGCCTGCATATTAGTTTAACAAATTTTCTAGTTTTTTTGGGGATTAAGCGTAAAATGTTCAAATGAAAATTTTTGGTGTTGGTATTTATTCTAATTGGCATTGCCTCAGTTACATTAGTCTAAAGTCTAAGATAAAAAAAAAAACAAAAAAAAAAAAATATGAATAAAAAACAAAATACTTGCAATAAACAACGAAATTTTTTTATAAAATATAATTTAAAAATTTTAATTTAAATTAAATGCCATAATTATTTTAGTATTACGTATAGTTCATAGAAAAGTCAAACTTTGAATAAATATTAATTGTATATCGCCAGTGCAAAATTTGTCTTTTCTTTAAACAAGTGATTAGTGAATTAAAATAAACTTTAAACCCTCAGGTTATCAATAAATTTCATTCATACTCTGTACGACCTGTGGTACAGGATATATTAAGCTTGTGTGGATGCTTAAAATATATTTTCCATATCCGGAAGAGCTTAAGATATATCAACCTTTTATTATACCGATCTGTTCAGAATCATTTTCTGAATCTGGCTATCCGGCTTTCCATCGGATGTCGGCCCATGTAAATTTGTGTTCAAACTCTAGGTCGCTATTTTCGAGCTATTTTGACGAAATTTGGTACGCTGACGTACTTTGACCTAAGGACGAACGCTGTTGAAAATGATTTGAATCGGTCCACTCCCCGTATAACGCCCTATTTTGAAAAATTGTTGTATAGTAAAATATTCAATTTTCGAAATTTCACAACAAAGCTCCTTTTGTAAAAAAAAAGTATTTGGACATTCTTGGATCAAATATATAAAGGTTACCACGAAAATTTCTGTTTTCCAGTTTTTAGTTTTTTTTATAAATTTGGATGGCGTCGTATGATGCTCTCGCCGTCTTCCAATATGAGGGCTTTCACGAAAAGTGGAACTTTGCATAAAAATAGACAATAATTTTTGGAGCCTTGTTACCAAAAGGGTTCAATAATTGTACCAGGCGTAATGTTGTAGAGCATCCAATGATCGGCCTCGCCCGTGTGTAATATCCTTATGTATGAATGGATTGCAATAAAATTTTGCAAAACCGATCCATCAAAATTCAAGCTTCTTTCGGTTTCTTGATTAGTGTTTTTTTTTGTTCCTTTTTTTGTCAGTGGAAATAAAAGAAATGATAGACGTATTATAATGGAAGAGGAATTGCGCTTTTAAAAAAATAAATCAAAATAAATTATAGTTAGCTACGCCTACATTTGTGATGTGTGTATAGGTAAAGTGTTTCGATGAGACTCATTCCGGCTAATTGTGTTTTGCTACTCTATTCTGAAAACGTTTTATTTAAATGTTTTGTGTGAGTGTGAAATTATACGAAATTGATTATGTTTTAAGTTTTAAACACCCTCTGTAAAAACTGATGAAAAACAATTGCTTTTGTACGCACTCTGTTTATTTACGCACGGAAGTTTACAATGGTGGAAATCTTTACTACAAAGATATGTTTAGTGGCTGTCTAGAAAAATTACCATAAATTTATTCCCATGTTTTAGCAAATTTGGCAGATTGAGCAGCATTGTTTGCTAACTTACAGTGCTGCATTTAGCAGAAAGTACAGCGTTCGTAATGTTATTTACAAAATACAGTTTCCAATTGTCAACAATAAAACAATAAATAAAAAAAAAAAAAAAGTCAAACAAAAAAGTCAAGCAATAAAGAATGCAATTCTATTCAAAATATTTACATCGATTTTGTTTCAAATATGTCAGATCCGTTGCATGAGGGAAACATGACCAACCCTCACATAAATTCGTTGAAGTTTGCGAAACTGCATAGTCCAAAAATGAAAAGCGTTTACTGGCGCCATTTTATCCCACAAATGAAGATGACTGCATTATAACGAAACAGAATGTCGTATGCAAGAAGGCAACGTCTTAAAAGTTGCATTCGATTTGCAAAGATTTTGTTTTCTTTGTTGAAATCGAAAAAAGCTTCAATAATTTATAATTTTATTCGGTTCCTTATTTTTCGACGCAATAACAGCCGTGTACATTCAATAAAAACAATACGGTATAAATAATCTTTTGTTATTAACGCAGATAAAGTTCAAAGAAGAAGAAGAAAACTTCAAATTAAATAACCTTTACAACACTATAAATCCTTAAAGGAAGGCTTTAAATAAAAACACGCGACAGTTGAAATATTGTTTAACGAAATATTGCAAAAATGCTGAAAAGAAAATTACAAAACCAAGCGAAAACTAAAGAAAATAAAGCTTTGAAAAATGATTCTGCTGATGAGAGTAAAACCTCTTCTTTGTTTGCTAAACCATTTTGGCAAAAATTCTATGAAATTGAATTAGAATTAAATGAGAAATTGTCCAAAATGACAAAACCTCCCGGTATACAATATATTTATAATCCTGTTGAATATGCCAAAGAGGTGCATTGTGAGTATTTAAAAAAATATTTAAATAGTTGCAAAAAGGTTCTATTCGTCGGCATGAATCCTGGCGCGAATGGAATGGGACAAACCGGTGTAAGTAGACCGACATATAATTTTTCTTGAAAAAGTAAAACAAAAGAAAATCCACATAGGTTCCTTTTGGCAATATAACCACCGTTAGAGACATAATGCATCTGTCTGGCCTTGTAGAGAAGCCTCGCGAAACACATCCCAAACGGCCTGTAAACGGGTTGCAACATACTACCGAAGAACCTAGCGGAAAACGTTTATGGCCATTACTTGAGAAATTAGCTGGTGGTTCATTAGATACTTTTTTCAAGCAATGTTTTGTGCACAATTTCTGTCCCCTAATGTATTTTGATAAACATGGTAAAAATATAACACCTAGTGAACTGAAAGGAGATTATAAACAAGAAATATTGCACGTTTGTTTGGAGACATTGGAATCTTTAATACAATTAGTGAACTGCGAAATTGTAGTAGCTGTGGGCGATTATGTATTCCAATGTTTAAAAAAATCCGAAAATTGCCAAAACAAACGTATCATGAAATTGCCGCACCCCAGTCCAAGAGCCGTTGGTAATCAAAATTGGCCGGAGAAGGCTGATAAATGGTTTCACAACGAACAACTTTTGCCATATTTACGTGGAGAACCGTAAAATTAAATATAAGTTCCGACCAAGTAAAAAGTAAGCGTGATAAACTACACCTGTATTAATGATTTTTTACCCGCTGCATTAAGATTGTTGTTTTTCTTTTTCAACCAAATCTTGTGTACAAAATTCAATTACGAATTTTTTTTTTTTTGTTAAGGACAAGAATAAAGAAGAATGAAAAAATTGAACATATGTTTTTTAAGAAGAAGAATAAAGATTTAAAAAAAAAACTACCTTCACAAATGGAATGTAATCCCCAAAAAAAAACTTTAAGAGAATAACTTTCTTGACAAATCACAGAATTTAACGGCTTTGTTTTAAGCGTTTTACCCTATCACGAAAAGAATACATTAAAAGTGATATCATAGATAAACAAAGAGGAAATTGCAAGAGTGGGAGAAGATGCTTTATTATTCTAATGCTTAATTCTAATTGAACAAAGCGGTGATCCTTTAGATTTAATTGATTGTCTTCATCAGTATCGCCCTTCCCTGTCGTCTTTGTTTTAAGCGTATTAATCTTTTTTACAACTTAATTCAAATAAACGACCTAAGACTCGAACACTACATTTAAGAATAAGACGAAGTGGTCACCCTGAAACAGTTGGCATTTAAAATGCAATTACAATAAAAGTATTCCAAAAATGAGCGAGAAAGAAATCTCTGCAAAAATTGATCAATTTAAAAGCATTTGCCTCATGGAATAGCATCGCATGGAAAGTTATAAGAAATGGTCGTTTGATAATATCTTTCCGTGCGACATTTCGAAAATGGCTGAAATCAGCAGATATCCCTGGAGAGAATATGCAAGATATGCGCCACAATGCCATTTCGTTAAATGTGGTCGTAAAGAGAAAGATTTGCTGGTAAGTCTTTCCAGAAGTTTTAAATTTTTAATACTCTTTCATTTTAACATTTCAGTTGGAAGAATTTCTTGTTATATTTGTTTTTTAGTAGTTAAAAATAAATTACATCAAAATATTGACAATTTAAGGGAACAGTTTGACCGGCAAACGAAAAATGAAATTAATAGCTTACGGGCGCCAAGTCAGCTGCTTTCTAGGTATTTTCAAAATTGCCGTATGGCTAAACCAAGCCTCGAACTTTAAATTGAAGTATTCGTTGTGGAAATGCAAAGTTCTCCCTTAGGTGATCATTTTAGCAGATTTTTCTTTATCTATTTTTTTACAATTGACTTTATTTTCTATACGAAACACTAACGGAAATAATGATGGGAAAAAACAATTATTCTTGTATACGTAACGCCATTGTGCAATCTTTCCTGAGTGAAGAAATTGATTAGAATAGTTTGTATTTTTAATATCTTTCAGTATAAAAGTTTGTACAAGTCTTCCATTATCACAAAAGGAACAAGCAAACAAAAGCAACAACCAAACAACAACCAAATGTATATAAATCTATATATCTACAGAAATGAAATTTGCTCACATCCGGTATTTTTTACTCACGTGGAGACTAAAGAATTCTTCTCTAAAGTTGCATATGGTTTTCTGTAGATTCCATCTTCCATTTTCCTGGTCGGAAAACTCTTCTAGAATATTGGAATTGTTTGATGGAAGTAAAGTTGTTAAATTTGTCAAACACGTTGGCAAAGGTATATAAAAATAAAATTACGAAATTGAAGTTCTCCTGAAAAGCACATTCCGAAGGAATTGTTTTCGTCAAAATTCTAATAAAAGTGCTCTCGTTTCCGAAAAGTCTTTATAACAATCACAGATTTGTTTCGTAACGCATTTAAAATATGTTTCGAGATTTAATTACAATGAAGAATAGTAAGTTTTCTACCGTAGCTTACCTTTACACAATTAATTTATGATGAAAATGGACTGAACCAAAAAGGAATATTACGCCAAAAAACACATAATTGATGTCGGCTGTGGGCAGATGAATTCGTGGATGAGATATAATGTTATGCAATCATCTCCAATATTTATGTTCAGTAACCTATTAGCAATATAGTGTACTTTAAAGTTTCAGGGATTTCGTTATTGACCTCAAGACTTTGGGTACTTTTTTCTACTTGTAAGACTTTACTTCACTTTGATCGTTTCGCTTAATCTAGTCTACGTATACAAAAAAGTTGCGAAGATAATACAGAAGAGTTAGCAATGACCGCAATGACCGCATTGTGCACTGAACTTATTAACGAGAAATATGAACGAATCTGGATTCATTTTTTAAATCATATTTTAAGCATTTATGTAGCAAACATAATGCGATTATTTGGTACTTTCTTTTTTTTTTTTGAAAATTCTTTAGTCTGATGATTTTCACGCTTTGCTTTGCGATTTAACTGTACTCAACTGAATTCTCACAAGTATGTCAGGAATAGATGAGTTGCTCTCAAAAAATATCTTTTATACAAAACTAAAAACTAGGTAACCCTTAATTTAGAATTGACAATAAAAACAAATTAACAACCGCGAAAGTGACGCTTAAAATACTTCAAATTTACAAAGTTATAATAAATAAATGTTAGAAAATGCACGAAAACGTAGATTCATCAGCAAAATTCGATAAGTTTAAAAGTGTGTATCTTATGGAAAAGCATCGAATCGACAGTTATAAGAAATGGCCATTTGATGGTAACTATCCGTGTAGTGTTGTGAAAATGGCTGAAGCGGGTTTCTTTTGGAGTGGTAATGATAAGGAAACTGATACTGCGACATGTTTTGTTTGCCAAAAAACCTTACATGGATGGGAATCTACAGATAATCCTTGGAAGGAACACGCGAAACACGCGCCACAATGTCAGTTCGTTAAATATGGTCGCAAAGAGAAAGATTTGCTGGTAAATTCGCAAAAAGGTTTAACTTTTTAATTTTGTCTTAATTCAACATTTCAGTTGGAAGAGTTTCTTGTTATATTTGGCGTAGTATTTAAAAGTAAAATGCAGCGAGACATAAACCGGATTAAGGAGGAATTTAAAGCGGAAGTATCAGATGAATTAGAAACTTTTCGAACGCAGAAATAATTGCAAACTACATATTATTAATAATTTAATTTTTGTTATAGAATAGTAATTGTAAGTTTGAAATTTGTAATACACCCATTTAATGCAATAAAGACACAGCTGTTTTCGTTTGCTATTATTTTACTGTGGATGATATATTAAGTGAATTTAAATAAAGACAAATTTTTAAGCAGACCAATTGGGCAATACAAATTTATTAAACATAGATATGACCGTCGATCATTTCATGAGTGTAGCCTTTGAGGAAGCGCGTTCAGCTTTGGCCGAAGGTGAAGTTCCAGTAGGTTGCGTTTTTGTTTATAAAAACGCCATAATTGCTAAGGCTGGTAATCAAGTAAATGCTACTAAAAATGCTACACGTCACGCCGAATTTGTTTGTATTGATCAAGCATTGTGCTACTTTTCTTCACATAATCTAAAGTCGGATGAAGTGTTTCCTCAAATTACGGTAGTTGTTACCGTGGAGCCTTGTATAATGTGTTTGGCGGCTTTGCATAACTTAAAAGTGAAAGAGATTATCTACGGATGTGCCAACGATCGCTTTGGCGGTAAAAGCGTAGTCGACGTGCCGCAGGTTTTAGGTCAACCATTGGAAATGAAAGCGGGGTTACGAGCCGAAGAAGCAATGGATTTGTTAAAACAATTTTACAAAGGTGAAAATCCTTCGGCACCTATAGCTAAAAGTAAAAGATAATTGGAGCATGAAAAACTTTTCACATTTATGGAGTATGACTTTAATTTCTAACAATTAAGCAATATTGAATTTGTTTTGTCACTACTTTTTTTTTTTTTGTGGTCAGCAGTGTTCTTTTTTTGTTACGATTTCTCAAAAATATTTAAAAACATTGTAAACGTTTTACAATCCATCCAAAAAGAAATATTTTAAGCGAAAAAAGAAGAAAACCTAACATATGTGTTGGTAGACCTTTTTTGTGGGGGTTTGAGTGTTGCCATAACCGCATATTTGAACTTTTCTGGTGGTCCCGCTTCTTTTTATATTATTGCAAGAAAGTAAATGTTTGCGCTTCTGCACAGGAAAAACAATATGAATTCTATTAAAAACGATCTTTTCCAATGTCGCAGCTAAGGGTTTAGCTTAAAACCACTTTTTTGTAAAAATGTTAAATAACTGCATACAAAATTGATTCTTTCGACTAATTTTTTTTTTAATAATGTTCATCTGTTAAATCTCTTCAATATGGCAATACACTTTTAGCACACTCTATATCTAAACATATGCGTAAATTTTTTCAATTGTCAAACTCTTATAAATTTCATCGTCTTAATAGTAAAGAATTTCTGAATTTCGGTCTTTTTTCTAATATTTTGTTTGCTTCGTCACAAATTCCGTTCAATTAATTTCAATACGAATATTCCGTAAGAATTTTTATCTGGCTAAAATAAATTCCAATGCGAAACGTGTCTTAAAATTTTCACATGATACGAAATTTCTTATATCAAAAGCAAATATAATTTTTATTCTGGAGAAAAGAAAAAAGAAGAGAAAGCATTTTATTTTTTTGCAAACCATAAAGTAGGATTTTTTAAAAAATTAAAACAAGCAGAAGGAAATGCATAAATAATGTGTAATTATAATTTATATATAGTGAAAACTTGTAACAAGGAAATCATATAAACTTTCTCTCATCTAGTGACGTAAAAGAGAGTGTAATATTATTTAAATCTCATTAAGGCGAATGCAGTAAATCCCCTTTGCCAGCAAAACAACTCTATCCTGTCTAGTGTTTGTACTTGTTAAAAAAAAAAAAATACGCAAGAAATTGCCTATGATTAATTAATGCCAATATAGTTAATGTTCAGTTTTAGTCTTAGGATTATTAAAAACTTTGTATGTAGTGGGAGAAATTTTCTTTGGTATTTGTATACAAAAATAAACACATTATACAATTCATTTGTGCCAAAATATTTACAACTTAATCAAATCATCATGTCAAATGCTATATTATACGATGAGTCAATAGTCACCAAAAATGAACAAGCGGTTAGTGAGTTCAATGGCAATTGGATGTCTATTGTAATCCCAAGCATGTATCGAAAAATTACAAAACTCAGCTATGATCTTATTGAAGAATGTAAAAAATGTTCAGAAAATTCTACCATCTCGAAAGGTCTTCGAGAAGAACTGGAATGGTATGTATGTCTATATTTATACGTTTATATTTAAAAAGGAAATAGCTTCTATAATCATCTTTGCATATTCATCTCATGCTGATCGTTGACGCTATAATATATGACGTCGTTGAACTTGTTGAATTTCTATAGAAGAAGCATTATCAATATATAATAATCTTAAAGTGTGCGAAGTTTTTACAAGTATATACATATGCGTAAATAATAGATTACTATTTGTAAACAAAAAACATTACATGCCCTCTTAGGTGTAGTCACAAAAATTGCAAAATATTTTTTCTTTTTATATATTAGCACTTACTTGACCACAATTCCGTGTGTGGAATTTCTATATACGTATTTGCTCTATACGCTGTTTTTACAATTTAAAAATACTTTCGCTATTTTCCTAGAAGAACTTTTTTTATATTCTAATTAATTTTAATTGCGTTTGATGCGCAGAGGTAATACTTAATATTTTGTATTTAAGGCCAATGTAAGAAAATGCAGCAACTTTGTTATTACAGTTTTAACAATCAAACATGTGGATCAGGAGACAGGTATATGTAATCGCGGTTAATGTTTAATTTGGGAGTCGATCAGGGAGCCTCCGTACATGATCTGTTGCTCGTTTTAAGACGCAAATCGATATGCAAAGTAGATCCACAGAATATAAATTTCATGAAGCGTAAATGACATTTGGTAATGGCAATAAACCGCTTCGAAAAGCTAACGATATATTACCTATTCGTTCTACTCCATTCCTTTCATTGTTCCTTATCATAGCGAAGTAATTGTTTTACTTCCTTTTCAGATAATGTTGGGAGGATGTGACAATTATGCTAATTCTTTTCGAGATTTCAACGCAATGAAAGATATTGGAAGAATGCTTCTAATTTGTTAAAATATGTTCATACATCGGCTTGAATTTACAATCACATAGTCATAAATATCCGAGATAGTGAAAAATTGAAAATTCCACGATAAAGTTTTGAAGGACGGCTATAGTTTCTGATAACACTTAATTGATAATGATTATTTGTCCGATCTGCAACGTGTGAAGAGAATAATCCTACGTATTTGATTATGCATAAAAATGTTGAGTAGTCGCATATGGAATAAATTACAAGGGTTGAATGACTCCAATGCGAATGCGGGGCGGAAAAGCTACATCCGCATATTTCGCAAGCTTCGAGAGAAATTTATTTATTTAATAAGAACGAACTTTAGTTGGAGGCACGGAAATCTCGGGAAGAATTATTTATTGCGCTGCCATGGGTTAGAAAAAACGTTTCAAGTTTATCGTGTAGATAGTTAAATATCAAGACACAGTCTATGACATTGAAAACAATGAGGCTTCAATTGTAAAAACATGTTGTAACTTGAGATTTTTTTAATTTATAACTTTTTTTATTGAATGTGCAAGCAATACGTGTTATCTAGGATCCTATTTGAGAAAGTAATAGAAAACCTGCTCATCGTGCAATCTCCTATGCATACAAAAATAAAAAAAAAAATTAATAAAAATACGATTTGGATTTTTTAACAAAAATATTTATTGTCCTGTGCAGCATTTTTGAACGTCCACATGTTCCTATCTTCTATATCGTTCGTTCGTCACGGAAACTGGTTTATTTTTTTTTTTTTGTTAATTCTGGTGGTGTGAACGAAAGTTGTTTCGAAGTTCCTTACACGGTAAATGTCATAAACACATCCATTTACTTAAGAGCCTGATCGTTTAAAGCGTGCTTAATATGCCCTTTATTATTTTTTTAATTGTATTTAGTTATAGTCGCGAAGTAAGACGCGAAGCGGTAAAGCGTGTGCGTAATGGTTGTGCACCTTTGTTCATAGCGGCTAGTCGCGGTTGTGTACCAATTGCCGAATATCTCGTAACAATATGCGAAGCTAATATCGAACAACATGGTCTCTATGAGGCCCCGGTAGATCGGACATTTCATCGCGTTACTCCGTTTTGGTGCGCAGTAGTTTCTAATAAACTGCCAATGGTCAAGTATTTGTTACGTGTTGGTTGTGATATAAATGCGATCTCTGATACCGGATCGACGCCAGTACGAAGCGCTTGTTATATGACTCACATTGAAATGGGTAAGTTAGATGCATATTAAAATGGTTCTGCTTCATTTTAAATTAGATTATTTTTATAGTTAAATTTCTAGTTGAACATGGCGCTGACATTAAAAAGACCAACATGAATGGTGGTACATGTTTAATTAACTCAGTGCAATCGCCGCAATTGTGTTTGTTTTTAATACGCAAAGGTGCGGACGTAAATGCTATCGATATACAGGGTAAAACTGCTCTACACTATGCCATACAGGAACATAGGTAGAGTTAAGTTTCATTCGCTGTTATTCTTGTTGTTTGATATGTTATTGTTGTTGCTTGTAGACTGGAAACTACTAAACTTTTATTAGCACACGGTGCCAATCCTTACGTTTTAAGTCGACACGGTGATGACGCCTTGCGTACAGCATGCTTAAAGGCAAATTTGTGTTCTAACACAATAAAAATATTTTAATAATTTCCGGTCCTCTTTTTTTCTTTTTGTTTTTGTTTTTCTTTTTTATTAAAGGGAGCTCATCAAATTTTTGATTATCTCAAAAACAATTTAGAATATTCGTTAGAAAGAATAGCTGAAGCTCATGAATTAATTGGTTCCACTTTTTTGGATGAACACAATGAAAGCCGTGTAGCCATACTGCATTGGCGACTTGCTCAACATATACGAGCCTCTCAAACACCTTACATTGGTAAATAAAAAAGAAATTGTTTCAATTAATTTTTTTCTTTACTATGCAAATTATTTATTTTCATATATATATATACATATATTAAAGAAAAATTTCCGAAAGTACCATTACGTGAGGCGTATTGTAATGCCGTAGAATTCCAAACATTAGAAGAATTAGACAATATAGCCGTAGACATTGATGCAATGCGTGTACAAAGTCTCTTGATTTGTGAACGCATTTTGGGCATAACTCACAAAGATACTTTGTTTCGTTTGACATTTCGAGGCGCTTCGTACGCTGACTCATTACAATTGCAACGCTGTATTCATCTCTGGACCTTGCTATTGGAAATAAGAGTGCAACACAATTCGATATTACATTTTGATACGTGCTTTGCGGCGCAAGCACTAGTGCGTTTAATGTTAGAACTGAACGAACGCAATACGCATCTCTATGAGTTTAATGCTGATTTCGAACATTTGCCTCGCTTTGTTGATGTGCTTACCGTTTTCAATTTGCTTACGGAAACCATCAGCGAATCTTACGAATTGCTTCAAATACGTCCCGTACACCGTAAGCAGCAGGAAAACTTCGATAATATATTCAAATGCATAGCGCACGCCATTTATCTCTTGGTCTCAACGGCACACGGTCGTGACGAAATACGGCGCGTTTATATGTCTGTAAAAGAGCTGGTGAAATTGAATATTTGCAGTGCCTGTACGAGTGATACGCTTTTACATTTATGCGTTTCACGTTTAAATGTTATCAAAAGCGGTTATCTGAATGATAATAATTTAAATGTAAGTATATAGGTTAATAAAATATCTGAGGTTGTAAAAAATGATTCATACATTTTTATAGATCATATTTCCTGATGCTTCCGTTATCAAGTTTCTGTTGGATTGTGGCATGAATGTAAATGCAAAAAATGAAGTAAAATCTACGCCTTTGCATATCGCTGCTCAGCCCTATAATTTCAGTAATGAGGTATTTACTAACCGTTGTTCAAATAATTAGAAATATTTAACTAAATTAATTTTTGTAGATAATTTCTTTACTTTTAAATAATGGTGCGGATCTCGATCAACCCAATAAATCGGATGAGCGTCCTTTCAATTTAATTGCCAGCAATCCCGCTAACACTGTCTCACTGATGAATTATATTACCTTAAAGTGTTTGGCTGCCACCGTCATCAGTAGGTATCGTATACCGTATAAGGAGGAAATACCGAAATGTCTGGAGGATTTTCTCAAACATCACGAACCCTAAATAATGTAATGTACTTTTGGAAGGCTGCATATTATTTATTCTCTTTCCTCTTCTATAGAAATCCTAAGTTAGATTTTAAAAGCAAAATTAAAAACCTTTTAAAAGGTGAAATGTATTATAAAAATTTTATATATGATATAAATTATGCAAGCGAAAAAAAGCAAACAAAAGTGATATACAAATTTTTAAAATATAAGAAAGAGAATTTATTTATTAAATCTGAAAATTAAAATATGTATATATATATATATAACTAATATATAAATGATGACAAATTATTTTAGGGTTAGGAAAATCATCTCCTAAATATTACTAGAGAGCAAATAACAGTGAACTGGCAAATTGTCTAAAGGAAGATAGTAAATTAAAAATAGTAAACTAAATGAATATTCATCAAGTAAACATTAATACGTAAAAGTTTAAAGGCCTGCGCATTGGCATTCATAAATTGATCTCTTTAATATTCCTCAAGCTGATTATGAAGGCGTCATATTATTGTCTATAGTCCCAACGAGAATAACTTATGCCTTTATGCAAATTCTCCAAATTATGTGTTATCAGTTGAATCCCTGAGGGAGCGTTATATGAGCTCGGTTTCGTTCACATCTTAGCTAGATTGTACCTCATTGATAAAATATAAATACTTTGAATATTTCTGATGTTTACTGCGATTATAAAACAGCATCGCCTTTGTTGATCAACTTTTAGTTTCGTTATGGCTCAACGAGTTATGTTCATTTCCGTTCTCCTTCCTTTTGATTACACAAAATCAAATTTTTCTTCAAATTGCCTCGTTTTAGCTGAAATCGATGAGAGGACCTCACTTACGCAACATCCTAGTCCTTATGGAAAAAGTTTAATAATATTGAAAATTAAAGTTGGCACTTCCTTCGTGTTCTAAATTAAGATTTTATTAGAATAAATCGCAAACACGTGTTTGTTGATATCTTCCTAATGTTACAAATCAGTATAAGCTGTTCAGGTTAGCAGTAAGTAAGGCGCTTCACAATCCCGTCAACCTCGATTAATTACGTATCGTTATTTTAATTAGTTATCATTGTTTATTTCGCTACATATGAAGGTCAGTTCGAATTTTTTAGCTGCTACTCGTAAAGACTACGATCGCAATACCATATGTTTTTCTACTAAAGCACAAATAGTATAAAGTCTTAGAATTCTTTATGTAAAACATATTAATGCAGTCTATAAGAATTAGGTTCGAAGATAATTGAAAAAGCACTTCGCAAGTCCTAGTAAGTGGGATGTAGTCCAAATATCCAAACTTTCTTAATCAACTTCGGTTTGTTTTGCAGGACAAAAAGTTATTTTTTAGCTAAATTATATTAATTATGTTCCTTTGAACTGAGAAAAATAGATTTTTTTTTTAAGACTACACGGTAAGATTCATAACGCTCCGTAAAAGTATTGTTCGGACAACAACAAACTCGAAGAATTTGTCCGACATGCCACTAAATGCTTGCCCTCTAACACTTCTAGTTCATATACGATATTTGAAGAGCTCGACAAGTAAAATTTTAAATCCATCTTTGCTAGATGTTATGATGTGATTTTGATTATTGCTACAAATGTAGAGTATTTAAGTTTTTTTTTCTAGAGAGATCACTTTTTTTTTTTTTTTTTTTTTTTTTTTTTTTTTTTTTTTTTTTTTTTTTTTTTTATTAGGAGAGAGCTGAAAAAGTAGAAATTTTCTAAAAATGTTTTCGTTAATTTTTGCTTTCTATCTTTACATCACTTCAGCAATTTTGAGAGTTTCAACGTAAAGGGATTACTTAGCATCATCAAGGTACAGCTTGGAATCCTGCAATTCTATAGGCTATCTGGATATTATTTTAGATTTTACAGAAGATGAAAATAATATTAAATCATGTGTTTCCATTTTCCTAACGATGGCTATAATATGTGTTAAACGTTAGTGGCACAAATATCTTAATTCATATATATAACCACATAAATAAATGTTTATAATATATACATAATAATTGTTGGCTATTGAATAAACATAAGGATTAAATAACACAAAGAGAAAGCTTTTTTAGATTCCTTAGGTCTGAGTTGCTCAACTGTGGAAAACTGTTTCATTCGAATTTCCAGAATATTCGCAAATATTTTCAATTAAGCGAAGCGTATGGAAATGCTTGGCAATATATTACTGTATTTTTCGGACTATAAGATATATAGAAAAATTGACCCGAATTTTGGGTGGGTCTTACGTTCCGAAGGTAAGATTTAAAAATATTTTTTCAATAACTCGTCTCTAAACTTGAGCTTTAAAAGGAATGACAGTAACAGTCCGTTATTAAATACTTTACACCGCCCCACAGTTATTCATATATCGACTTTTCAAAATAGGGCAATAGTAGTAAAAACGGTTCGGTGGATCAAAGAACTTCAGTGTGTCAAATTTCAACAAAATATTTCAAAAATTACGACCTGTAAGTTGAACAGAAGAAAATGAAACAGACAGACAGATAGACAGACGTACAGAGAGACAGATAAATTTAGATCGAATCAGAAAATGAAATTAAATTGATCGGTATAATAAGAGGTGTTGCAAGAAGAGATGCAAAAACCTAAATAATAATACAATTAAAAATTTTTTAATTTTTTTTTTAAAAGAAAAATTAGAAAATTGACCCGATTTATAATGAAATCAAAGCGATCTTATCCCTTACTTTTTATTTACTAATAATTTTTATAACCAAAAAAGATTAAAAGAATTTATGCCAATTATTAAGAGATGAAAAAAAAATCAAATAAATTTTCGAGTCATTTTTTTCATTTATTTATTTATTTTTTTTATTAAATAGATATAATAATTACATCAGTCCTATATATACTTATTGTATATAAATAGTATTTACTACGCTATGCTTTGTCTCATTGTTTGCAGTAGTAGATAACCGATAAATAAAATCAGACACAATTTGTTATTCTGCTTTAATTGGCTGACGGCTGAGCTTCTTAAATTACTATAACTATCAACAATGTGCATTTTCCAGCCCATATTGGCATGAGTGAAACTATTATAATAAACTGTGTCCGGCCAGGTTATGTTCGGTGTAATTTCCAGCGTAGCTGGCTCGTCGTATGAACATGTCGTTGTTAATGAGCGATTAAATTTCTTGAAACTGGGGAAATTATCATCTAAACGACGATCGTAGTTAGCAGGATACCGCGATAGACATAGAGGGCCGGCTGCTGTAGGTTTGGGACGACCTCTGCGTGTGAATTCTACGCCCGCTAGTACACGTATCTCACTTTGCTTAGCGTCACTGAGGCGATCGTAGCCTCCGCGTGGCTCATCCGTGATAACTAAAGGATGATAATGCTCGGGTGAATGCGGATTATTACCGCCACGAACCTGAGAGGTTTTCTTGGTTAAACCAAATAGTTTGATTTCATGCATTTTTTTATTATTCAAATACCTTAAAGACATAGGTAAGGCCACGTTTCAAATACAACTCTGGTATCATAAAGCCATTAATGTACCAAGCCAGGCCACTGGAAACATGACCTGTAAAATTAGATTTTCTCCTTAACCTAGTTATTAAAAACAAATATTTTTTTTTATATTACCGGTGATGCCTTGATAACCTTTCAACCCGCCCGAAGGACCCAAGTAAGCATTAAAAGTGCGCACAGTTCTGACGAGGGGTTAAGCAAAAGAAAAAACCTTTAAAATTATTTAACACAGTTTGGAGATACTTACGGTTCCCATATGCGCACGCGTTCCCAGGTCTGTACGGGATTATCGGTGTGTTTTGTGAAACTAAAGCAATCATTAACCGGTTCCGTAGTATTAAAATCGATTAATATATCACTTTTCGGATAAAAGTTATGAAAAGCTGGCTCGTTATTGGAGTCTAATTGGCCGAAAGCCCATACCACGTAATTGCTTCTATCTAAACGTATTTCCTTGTCACCAGGGTCGGCTAAAAAAAAAGAAAACAAAAATTAAATAAATATTGAAAAAGTTTCTCTTCGCCATTATCTTTAACTTACAAGAAATTAAAGTCCTTCGAAACGTTATGGTATTAATACCGTCCTTACGGCTATAGGTATTTAACTGGAAACTATCTAATCCTCCCACCATATCATCGCGACATACTCCCTTATTTTGCCCTAAGACTTGCACGCACGGAGCCAACGAAGTTATATTGTAATCAATCGAATAGCCCCGTATATCGTCGATATAGGCAACGACAACATCAGCTCCGATCATTTGTGAAGATGATTCCGATCCGGATAAACCAAACGACATGTAATCATTTTGTTCTACTTGCCCCGATAATTGCAATGTTATTTGTGGTCCAAACACTTCCCAAGACACTTGCAGATTTTTATGCAATTGACGGCAGTTGGGTAAGGAAAATTCATAGGGTGTTATCTTTACCAACGATGGAGGAACATTTAAATTATCCGCTATCAGTACATGACCATAGTTTTCATTATCCGCCAAATCGTAAATGCTAATCCAATCGATATCGAATATAGTCTTGTCACCCGGTAACTCCAAAGTAATTGTTTCCTTATCATATTTACGTATAGGATCTAAACTATTAAGAATTTTTTTTTTACTTTTTTTTCTTCTTCATTTGCCTTGAGTTACTTACTATCCCATTTCATCTGGTATTTTACTGCCTCTACTCGATGGCTGAGCTCCAACGCCTGTCCAGAAGAAAGTTCGTTTACCTTTACCATCGTAAGTAAAGTCTTTAATGCGCATTGTTTTCGAATCCACAATTTCGATAGCACTACTGCTGACATTGTGGCTACGTTTCGAGAAAGTACCACCGTTTTGAACACGCGGTGGTTCAAATTCCTCTGGTATGTAAACATCACCGAAATTGTTTTGATTATTCAAATCGTAGACAGCCAACCATTTGATTTCAGTGATTTTCTTGCGATCTGGTAAAGTTAGCGTGAAATCCTTATTATGATAACGATCTAAAATATTCGTTCTAATGTAACAAAAAAAAAAAAAAACAAATAAAACGAACAGAAAAAATTTGCTAATTAAACGGAGAAAATGTATTAGAATTTTTTCCATACTTTCCGTATTCATTTGGTATTATGAAACCCTGTGGTCCGGGTCTGTTAGCAGCTCCTGCCCAAAAGAAGGTATCCGCTCCGTTGCCGTCATAATTAAAACCCACCAATAGAAAGGTATATTCATTCACGGCATAAACATCGCCCGAAACTTGATGATGATAAGAATTTATTTTTCCCAAATATTTGCCCTGATACGGGCCTTCGTCGTCGTCGCCAGCAGCAGCTTAAGAAAAAATAATAATAAAAATATAAAGAAAAAAAAAGAAGATAAATAAAAGATATAGTCGGCCATGGCCGACCGTTAAATAATCCACATCACTTCGCTTAATCCACTTCCAAGCAGTATTGATTCGAAGAATTTTCAAAAGCATTCGTCCTTGGTCCAAAATGCATTAGTGTGCGAAATTTCATGGAAATATTCTAAAAAATTACGACCTACATGTTGGACAGACGGATAGAAAAATCCTGACCGACTTAGAAAGTGATCGATATAATAAAAGATGGCCTCATGTCAAGACCTTCTGGTTTTTATATGCGCGCACATAAACTTAAACTAGTTATACTAATGTGCACTGTATTACAAACGATGTACGGCATAAAAACAACTTCAAAAGTTTTCTTTTTGAAGGACCCTTGAAATGGTTCTTAAAATATTATTTTCTATATATAAAAAGATAACTATTTGGTACTGACTGGACTACTACAACTTGTATAACTACTAATCAAGGGGAGATCAACATGATTGAATCATCAATACATAATAATAATAATAATAATTATCACGTGATCTGGATCATGAATTTTCTCTATTAACGTCTTTTGTTTAAACCTTTGCCAGCTTGAAGCTTTAAAAAACAACTTGTATTGAAAACTCATAAGGTCACAGGGTATATAGGTCTTATCGTTTACAGATCCGACCGGCTATGCTTTCCGCATTCTATACTCCGAGTTCTTTTTTTTTTTGATACCCATATCGCTCGTATTGTTAAGAAAAAATGAATCGCGGTGTATATCAAATTCAATTTAGAATCAACCCATTTTTAGGCAGATAATATATCTTCGTTTAAGGAGTGTACAAAATAGTTTTAAACATTCGGTCTTGTTTGGCTTATGACAAATAAGCATAAAACCTCAAAAAATTGAATCACTTGTAACCTTGTGTGGGCATGGCCGGTTTTTTCCATTTTCGCACGTAAAGAGTAGAGTGTTTCGTAAAATACATGTGGAAATTGTCAGCCTTGTAACATTTACAATTTCTGAGTAACGAACAAAAACTTATACATTTTTGTTAAAAAAAACGAAGTTGCGTTCAGTTTATGCTCCACTGCGCGCTTTCGTTCCGACCGATTTGGCCGATTTCCAATACCAACCTGTGTGCAAAGACTTCCAATGTTTCTACCAAATTTCAAGCCCGTATTTTCGCTTTTGCGATGAAGAGAAGGCCAATAACAAGCACCACACAGACGGACAGAAATGG
>KK499815.1:633279-651020 GCA_000688715.1 Glossina pallidipes | reverse complement strand
TAAAATTTTAAATCCATCTTTGCTAGATGTTATGATGTGATTTTGATTATTGCTACAAATGTAGAGTATTTAAGTTTTTTTTTCTAGAGAGATCATTTTTTTTTTTTTTTTTTTTTTTTTTTTTTTTTTTTTTTTTTTTTTTTTAGCTTTATTAGGAGAGAGCTGAAAAAGTAGAAATTTTCTAAAAATGTTTTCGTTAATTTTTGCTTTCTATCTTTACATCACTTCAGCAATTTTGAGAGTTTCAACGTAAAGGGATTACTTAGCATCATCAAGGTACAGCTTGGAATCCTGCAATTCTATAGGCTATCTGGATATTATTTTAGATTTTACAGAAGATGAAAATAATATTAAATCATGTGTTTCCATTTTCCTAACGATGGCTATAATATGTGTTAAACGTTAGTGGCACAAATATCTTAATTCATATATATAACCACATAAATAAATGTTTATAATATATACATAATAATTGTTGGCTATTGAATAAACATAAGGATTAAATAACACAAAGAGAAAGCTTTTTTAGATTCCTTAGGTCTGAGTTGCTCAACTGTGGAAAACTGTTTCATTCGAATTTCCAGAATATTCGCAAATATTTTCAATTAAGCGAAGCGTATGGAAATGCTTGGCAATATATTACTGTATTTTTCGGACTATAAGATATATAGAAAAATTGACCCGAATTTTGGGTGGGTCTTACGTTCCGAAGGTAAGATTTAAAAATATTTTTTCAATAACTCGTCTCTAAACTTGAGCTTTAAAAGGAATGACAGTAACAGTCCGTTATTAAATACTTTACACCGCCCCACAGTTATTCATATATCGACTTTTCAAAATAGGGCAATAGTAGTAAAAACGGTTCGGTGGATCAAAGAACTTCAGTGTGTCAAATTTCAACAAAATATTTCAAAAATTACGACCTGTAAGTTGAACAGAAGAAAATGAAACAGACAGACAGATAGACAGACGTACAGAGAGACAGATAAATTTAGATCGAATCAGAAAATGAAATTAAATTGATCGGTATAATAAGAGGTGTTGCAAGAAGAGATGCAAAAACCTAAATAATAATACAATTAAAAATTTTTTAATTTTTTTTTTAAAAGAAAAATTAGAAAATTGACCCGATTTATAATGAAATCAAAGCGATCTTATCCCTTACTTTTTATTTACTAATAATTTTTATAACCAAAAAAGATTAAAAGAATTTATGCCAATTATTAAGAGATGAAAAAAAAATCAAATAAATTTTCGAGTCATTTTTTTCATTTATTTATTTATTTTTTTTATTAAATAGATATAATAATTACATCAGTCCTATATATACTTATTGTATATAAATAGTATTTACTACGCTATGCTTTGTCTCATTGTTTGCAGTAGTAGATAACCGATAAATAAAATCAGACACAATTTGTTATTCTGCTTTAATTGGCTGACGGCTGAGCTTCTTAAATTACTATAACTATCAACAATGTGCATTTTCCAGCCCATATTGGCATGAGTGAAACTATTATAATAAACTGTGTCCGGCCAGGTTATGTTCGGTGTAATTTCCAGCGTAGCTGGCTCGTCGTATGAACATGTCGTTGTTAATGAGCGATTAAATTTCTTGAAACTGGGGAAATTATCATCTAAACGACGATCGTAGTTAGCAGGATACCGCGATAGACATAGAGGGCCGGCTGCTGTAGGTTTGGGACGACCTCTGCGTGTGAATTCTACGCCCGCTAGTACACGTATCTCACTTTGCTTAGCGTCACTGAGGCGATCGTAGCCTCCGCGTGGCTCATCCGTGATAACTAAAGGATGATAATGCTCGGGTGAATGCGGATTATTACCGCCACGAACCTGAGAGGTTTTCTTGGTTAAACCAAATAGTTTGATTTCATGCATTTTTTTATTATTCAAATACCTTAAAGACATAGGTAAGGCCACGTTTCAAATACAACTCTGGTATCATAAAGCCATTAATGTACCAAGCCAGGCCACTGGAAACATGACCTGTAAAATTAGATTTTCTCCTTAACCTAGTTATTAAAAACAAATATTTTTTTTTATATTACCGGTGATGCCTTGATAACCTTTCAACCCGCCCGAAGGACCCAAGTAAGCATTAAAAGTGCGCACAGTTCTGACGAGGGGTTAAGCAAAAGAAAAAACCTTTAAAATTATTTAACACAGTTTGGAGATACTTACGGTTCCCATATGCGCACGCGTTCCCAGGTCTGTACGGGATTATCGGTGTGTTTTGTGAAACTAAAGCAATCATTAACCGGTTCCGTAGTATTAAAATCGATTAATATATCACTTTTCGGATAAAAGTTATGAAAAGCTGGCTCGTTATTGGAGTCTAATTGGCCGAAAGCCCATACCACGTAATTGCTTCTATCTAAACGTATTTCCTTGTCACCAGGGTCGGCTAAAAAAAAAGAAAACAAAAATTAAATAAATATTGAAAAAGTTTCTCTTCGCCATTATCTTTAACTTACAAGAAATTAAAGTCCTTCGAAACGTTATGGTATTAATACCGTCCTTACGGCTATAGGTATTTAACTGGAAACTATCTAATCCTCCCACCATATCATCGCGACATACTCCCTTATTTTGCCCTAAGACTTGCACGCACGGAGCCAACGAAGTTATATTGTAATCAATCGAATAGCCCCGTATATCGTCGATATAGGCAACGACAACATCAGCTCCGATCATTTGTGAAGATGATTCCGATCCGGATAAACCAAACGACATGTAATCATTTTGTTCTACTTGCCCCGATAATTGCAATGTTATTTGTGGTCCAAACACTTCCCAAGACACTTGCAGATTTTTATGCAATTGACGGCAGTTGGGTAAGGAAAATTCATAGGGTGTTATCTTTACCAACGATGGAGGAACATTTAAATTATCCGCTATCAGTACATGACCATAGTTTTCATTATCCGCCAAATCGTAAATGCTAATCCAATCGATATCGAATATAGTCTTGTCACCCGGTAACTCCAAAGTAATTGTTTCCTTATCATATTTACGTATAGGATCTAAACTATTAAGAATTTTTTTTTTACTTTTTTTTCTTCTTCATTTGCCTTGAGTTACTTACTATCCCATTTCATCTGGTATTTTACTGCCTCTACTCGATGGCTGAGCTCCAACGCCTGTCCAGAAGAAAGTTCGTTTACCTTTACCATCGTAAGTAAAGTCTTTAATGCGCATTGTTTTCGAATCCACAATTTCGATAGCACTACTGCTGACATTGTGGCTACGTTTCGAGAAAGTACCACCGTTTTGAACACGCGGTGGTTCAAATTCCTCTGGTATGTAAACATCACCGAAATTGTTTTGATTATTCAAATCGTAGACAGCCAACCATTTGATTTCAGTGATTTTCTTGCGATCTGGTAAAGTTAGCGTGAAATCCTTATTATGATAACGATCTAAAATATTCGTTCTAATGTAACAAAAAAAAAAAAAAACAAATAAAACGAACAGAAAAAATTTGCTAATTAAACGGAGAAAATGTATTAGAATTTTTTCCATACTTTCCGTATTCATTTGGTATTATGAAACCCTGTGGTCCGGGTCTGTTAGCAGCTCCTGCCCAAAAGAAGGTATCCGCTCCGTTGCCGTCATAATTAAAACCCACCAATAGAAAGGTATATTCATTCACGGCATAAACATCGCCCGAAACTTGATGATGATAAGAATTTATTTTTCCCAAATATTTGCCCTGATACGGGCCTTCGTCGTCGTCGCCAGCAGCAGCTTAAGAAAAAATAATAATAAAAATATAAAGAAAAAAAAAGAAGATAAATAAAAGATATAGTCGGCCATGGCCGACCGTTAAATAATCCACATCACTTCGCTTAATCCACTTCCAAGCAGTATTGATTCGAAGAATTTTCAAAAGCATTCGTCCTTGGTCCAAAATGCATTAGTGTGCGAAATTTCATGGAAATATTCTAAAAAATTACGACCTACATGTTGGACAGACGGATAGAAAAATCCTGACCGACTTAGAAAGTGATCGATATAATAAAAGATGGCCTCATGTCAAGACCTTCTGGTTTTTATATGCGCGCACATAAACTTAAACTAGTTATACTAATGTGCACTGTATTACAAACGATGTACGGCATAAAAACAACTTCAAAAGTTTTCTTTTTGAAGGACCCTTGAAATGGTTCTTAAAATATTATTTTCTATATATAAAAAGATAACTATTTGGTACTGACTGGACTACTACAACTTGTATAACTACTAATCAAGGGGAGATCAACATGATTGAATCATCAATACATAATAATAATAATAATAATTATCACGTGATCTGGATCATGAATTTTCTCTATTAACGTCTTTTGTTTAAACCTTTGCCAGCTTGAAGCTTTAAAAAACAACTTGTATTGAAAACTCATAAGGTCACAGGGTATATAGGTCTTAT
The DNA here is from genome assembly GCA_000688715.1 of Glossina pallidipes. Lineage (NCBI taxonomy): Eukaryota > Metazoa > Arthropoda > Insecta > Diptera > Glossinidae > Glossina > Glossina pallidipes. Next base: position 646,573 of record KK499815.1, on the reverse strand, counting down.
CGTTTACAGATCCGACCGGCTATGCTTTCCGCATTCTATACTCCGAGTTCTTTTTTTTTTTGATACCCATATCGCTCGTATTGTTAAGAAAAAATGAATCGCGGTGTATATCAAATTCAATTTAGAATCAACCCATTTTTAGGCAGATAATATATCTTCGTTTAAGGAGTGTACAAAATAGTTTTAAACATTCGGTCTTGTTTGGCTTATGACAAATAAGCATAAAACCTCAAAAAATTGAATCACTTGTAACCTTGTGTGGGCATGGCCGGTTTTTTCCATTTTCGCACGTAAAGAGTAGAGTGTTTCGTAAAATACATGTGGAAATTGTCAGCCTTGTAACATTTACAATTTCTGAGTAACGAACAAAAACTTATACATTTTTGTTAAAAAAAACGAAGTTGCGTTCAGTTTATGCTCCACTGCGCGCTTTCGTTCCGACCGATTTGGCCGATTTCCAATACCAACCTGTGTGCAAAGACTTCCAATGTTTCTACCAAATTTCAAGCCCGTATTTTCGCTTTTGCGATGAAGAGAAGGCCAATAACAAGCACCACACAGACGGACAGAAATGGCTTAAACAATTCACAACTTTACACTAATCAAAAATATACACAGTTCTCACTGAAGCTTCCTTTTGAGTGCTAGGTAGAAGAAGAATGAAGAAAAACCAAATGAGGTGGTGGATGTAAACAAAAAAAAAAAAAAAAAAAAAAAAAAAGCGAACTTCCAAGACAGAAATGGTCTTCATCTTTGCAGTAAATCTTTCAAAAATCTATCAAGTGCGAAGAGTCATTTGCTGACTATCCCATTGATTCCGAAATATTTGAATCAGTTTTCCTAAAGAACGATCCTATCTACGATGATAGTCTAACTTAAGCTTGAATGCAATCTCTGTGTGAAGAATTGTCTGCCAGGACAAATGGGCTCAAGAAAGCTACAACTGTTGTTTTTTTAATTCGAAAAAAGCCTGAAAACTGCACATTCCAAATTAAACAGATTTACGCACACTTACACACACACACACACAGTCTTTATGTAAATTCAATTCATGCTATATGATAAGCAGATCTAAGGAAAGGAGAGAAACTTGTTTTTGTTCTAAATTACAAAACAACTTTTTTAAGAAACACATTCAATAACACAATTATTTAGAACTGTTCGGGCAAATGGTGTTGAATAAAAGCGTTAAGCTTAGCTTAAAGTTTGCTTCCTATTTGAGTCTTTCATTCTTAATTTAAGTAAATTAATAGCTAAGAGTTTTTATTACCAGCATTTGCTAATAATATTGCGCCAATTAATTAACTAAACAAAAGCGTAACCGCATTTATTTATATAAAAGTAGTAAAGCTCCTCTTGTGCAATTAACTCTTATGTAAGTCGGTTATAACGAGGTCTCTTTCTTTATTTCCTCATGCTAAGCTCATGAGGGATTTTGATATTACGGTTTTAATTTTGTCTAATCGAGTGAAATCGAATGTTTTCTTTAACCGTAAGTTTAAAATCAATTAACTTTTTTTTTTACAAGTCTTCGAAAACAATATTTGTTGTGTTTCTAGCAGATACAGTCTCTTGTCGTCATAATAATCCTGACGAAATGAGTTCAAATCCCTCCGCAATCTAATATTAATAAGAAATAAGTTAAAATATTACAATTCGACTTAACCGGCGATTAAGTGCCCTACACCGCTTTACCTATCTTGAATATAAAATATAACAAAAATTATACCTTTGCTCCCATGTGAAGACTTGTCTTTCCTGAACCGATCCTCAAATGAGACAGAAATTGTTTTTCTTATCCGATTATTGTCTGTTTAAAATTAAAATTTAGTCTTCGTTCCTATATAAGCATTTTTTTTTTTGGAAGATATTTTTTATGTAGGAAGGAACTCTTTTTTTTATCCCAGCAGCAAGAAAGATTTACATGATCCGACCTTACCATAATAGATTTATATGTCAAGCTCTTATTTCGTATCAGTTGAATTAATTGTCACATAAAGATTTATTTTTTACAAAAATGTTTGTAGCGAAACTTGTTCCAATCCATTGGAACTTTTCCATATACCGTGAGGAGGATGCGAATAGTGCTATTTTTATCGAAAAATATTAAATTTTGGTAGTGAAGGACTTTTCCAGAGTAGGTAATGGTTCTATTCCATCCATTTCAATGTCATAAACTATCTCGGAAAATACCGATCCATAGGTTGTGTAAACATAGTGGGTCAGATGGACAGAGAGACACTTAAATAGTTTTAAAAAGTAATATCGATTCCGACGATAAATGTCCTAAACCGATTTACTAACGTGATCTGTGGTAGCCGTCTAGTTGTGTTATTTTTTAGATGGGCGGGCATAGCCAGCAGTTTATTTGTAGCAGAGCCAATGACCTAATGAATAGGTGGATCTCTTTGTACATTGTCTATATAATAACAACGTTAATTGCTGCTTCTGTACATATGAAATTGTTGTGAGGACTTAAAATCGCTTAAAGAGCATTAACGGAAATTTCATCACAAGAAGTATTCGATGTGATTGACTTTGGCTTTGTTATGACAGATATATGTTCCTATGAAACCTCACCTCACGGCGCCCGATGGTGCAGGAGTTAAATTTGCTCTCTATAGAGAGTGGTGGACACTGGGTGATAAGATTTTTTTCTTGTAGATAAGTCGGTAAAGAAGAAGGATAAGATTGGATTGGATTTCTATTAGCCATCCCTAGCCTAATAAAGATCTTCTTAGATTGCACGTCTTGATCGTAAAAATGAAACGTGAAAATTCATCATTTACTAAAATTACGTTTAGTTCAGTGGTGCATGGACTTGATTCCGAATTAAATTCAGTTCTGCCCGTCTCTATCCCTGGGCTTACTGTCAATTCTTGATTATATTTAGTTAAGTTTGTTTGCGTCCCTGGTATTAAGTGCGAAGTAGACTCGTTTTCCTTGTCTCTAACTCCTGGTTTAAATGCAGTTCAGTTTGTTTCTATCCAAAGGCTTTCCATTAACTCTGAAGTAAACTTAGTTTATCTTGTCTCGATGTCTGGGTGAATTAAGTTCAGTTCAGTTTTATACTTGTTGACGCTACCCAGATTTATCCTTATTCTTTCGCTTTACCATGTCGGTCATGTTATCATCTTGCTTGCTCCTCGCCACTTTGTCTCTAAGAAGACACTGACACGTCTTTTGATCAGCTCTCTATCTTTTCATAGCACATGCAGTACTTGTTCGTATAAATTTCGAAAAACTAAATAAAGATAAGAAATCTTAATATGCCCTACAGGTAACTTTCGATATTCATGGTATCTTAAGCATTTTCTATTAGTCGATCGGTACTACGTTTATTTCAAACTTTTCAAAATTTTGCATAAGTTTTTAGGGCTCTTTTTTAGATACATGTCTACTTTTGGACTCCGCAGCTATATGTAGCGAAATTTTCAAACAAAGTTTTTACAGACTATGAAGATGTTCTTAAAGGACTAAAACCCATTTTCTAACTTTTATTATTATCCATGCCCGGTTTGAATAGAATTTAAGCCTATTTCGGCGGTCCAAAGAACATACCACCAAGACTCGGACGCATAGACAGGCCTGCCTAAATCATTTCAATATATATGCGAACTCTATGGTTATTATATATGCGGCGATGAGATGCTTACACCTCTCTATCTTTCGCTGGCAAATATAAGAGAAAGGAAAAGAAATCAAAATTGTCCCTTAGGAGGCCAATTGAAAGCTCGCCTACAGCCTACTTATGTAGCGAATAATTTCGTTCTATATATAACTGCATTGTAAGTCACCATTTCAAAAATTAATGACTGTATTAGTAATAAAAGCCAGCACATGAGTGAATGAGTGCATGAACGGGCTCTTTTCTGCAACATTCATGTCTAACAATAAAAAACAAAAAGCAAGTACATAGCTACGGCTATAGATAAGATTGACTGAACATATGTACACATGGTAGACCAGTTACGCGAGTTGTATATGAAAGTGAATTTCTTTTTTTTTTTTGTTTTGTTTTTCTTAACTTAAGCTGCAATTGGTTTGAATGAAAGGGAAACTTAAACTAGATTTTCTCTTTTCTTTCGTTTAGTTAGTTTTGTTGGATTAAAAAATACAAAAATAAAATACATTTTTTGTTTTGTTGCATACTTACAAGTCAGTAAGAAAAAATTAAAGCACAATAACAACAACAATAATAGCATAACAATTTCATAAATTTTATGTAAATTAGTCAAGCGGATCCGCAGATATCCGCAATTAATTGAATGCGTATTCAATGTCATTTTATTTATTTCAGATTTAAAAAACATCAAATAAAAATCCATTATATGACTACGTGGAGAAGGGAAATCGAAACTAAGAATTATTTACTTATTTATTTACTTTTTTTCAATTAAATTTTTTCGTACGATTTTGTTAAATTGTTGTTTTTTTCTTTTGTTGTTGTTAATATTGTCCGCTTTTTCTTTTGAATTCATCTTTTTTCAAACACTTTCACACTTTATGAAAATGTAGTAAACATTTTCTCGCACCGCACCGTTGGCGTCATCACTTTTGTCAGTTGCGCTGTCAAAGCAAAAATTTACAGTTTTTTTCTTTTTTAAATTTTTTTCCACGAAAAACATAGATAGAGAGGGAAAGAGATCGAGAGCAAGAGCGAGAGACAGAGAGAGAGTGAGAGAGAAAAGAAACTTGTTTAACTCTTTTTTTTTTTTTTTTTTTTTTTTTTGCGATGCAAATTAATAATAAAATATGTATTTGTTTTTATTACCAAATCGAGCTAACCTTACCGTCTCCCTCTCTTCAAGCTTAACCGCTATAATGTGTGTGTGCTTACTGCACGACTTAACTTCTTGGACTAATCACCATCGACATGTTTGAACTCGTAATACCCTAATGTTGTGCTGTTTATTGCAAGAGTTACGATCAATTGATTGGTTAGTGGCTTGACTCATCGCTCCGCTTGTTGATTTAACGGTCAATGCTCGCATAAGTGCTTGCGGGAGAGTATGTGAATTGCATTTAAATGATTTTCCAATTAAATTCAATATGTAATTACCTCTCTTGTTCGGAATATTATGGAAAATATTTTCATGTACGTTCTCACTTTACCGGTCGCTTTTGTTAGATTTTCATCGTACGAGTTTGTGTCTTAAGTTTTTTGTTTTGTTTTGCCAATCAAAACCTATAAGGTACATGTATTCTTCGATCTTTTCGATGTTCAATTCGTTAGCTAACGGTTTCGCTCGCATATTGTCTGAATTCCCAAAGATAGGAATTTAGAACTTAACTCATATGTGGTTACTGCAGGTTGCAGTGTGCGAAAGTATTTCAACCGGGGAGAAAACAAAAAACTTATTCAATTTCTTCAAGGGCTAGAATGATACGGAATTGATGTTGACACGTTTAAGGTCCGAATTGCAGTCCATGTCCATTTAAAAGGTATTTGTCAGCATCAACACATTCTCGAAACGCTAGTCGCCTTTTCTTGTTCTAGGTAATAGTAATGGCAATCGATTCAGTAACTCGCTAATTCCAGTACAGTAGCAGTCATTCAATCCTTGTGACTGATACTTAAGTGACCATCCAATCTGCATTTTGTTCATGTCCCGTGCGGTATATGATTTTAAGTGCAGAAGATTAAATGTGAAAGCAGTTGTAATCCTCTCATAGAAAGAAAAATATCTTCAATTTCTCTACCGACACCGATATGTTTCGATATCTGTACTAACAGTATTAGTAACTCAATTACACCTCATAGGATTGCATGAGTCGGTTTGAGAGAGTTCTGAAGACGCCACCTGAAAGTCCACCTACACTCAAGTTATGCAGCGCATGCCCTTATAAAGACTAACCATTAATTATTGGCAAATTTTTGGCTTAAGGATCATCGGCAAATCGACAACTCGATGGCATTTCAACACCCATTGAGACTTTCATGTATTCTCTTATAGCTGACCCATTGTCAAACTATTTGCTTTTCGGCAATTTGGCAGTAATCTTCCAGCAACGGCCAACTGTGAAAAAATAGCAGCTTGTATGACAGCCAGTTTGTCTGGCTGCCAGCACATTGGGCTGTCCTTCGCATCTATAGAGTATGTAAGTAAATTGGTTCGACAAATATGATTTTCTGTAATTTTATGGTCGCACATTACCTGTAACATAGAGATCTTAACGATTTCCTGCATAACCGCCACAGTGCTTCCCAAGTGTAATAATTTCCTTTCACTTTACAACGATCATAACAATTATCGCGAGGGAGAGTACTTTTGGCCAACACGTCTGAAAAGTGGCCCTTTCTTAGAATGATAACTGCGAAAGCTAAAAAATCGAACCATCTGTTCAACGCCTGTTTTGTTGGGGAGGGCAAGATAACACGACTGATTGGAAAACATTCTGAACTGTCCCGGAGTTAGTCTAAGAATCTTCAAACAATTTACTAGGGAATAAAGATAGCAACGACATGATTCATGGGGAGACACACAAGGCCAAGACGAAGCCGCGATACTACAAATCGATCATTCCTTGAGTATGGTAAGAAGTCCTGCGATATAGAAACAAAATAGTCACGTGAATCATTAACGTGATATTTTCGCGAAACTATCCGCTCTTCCTCTCTTACATAGATCGTTCTGATGTGTTCCTAAAGTTGAAAAAAAATACAATTAAAATGATTTGAATTCTTTTTGCGACAACGTAGCTTCATTTAATTGTAACAAGTATCACGGGTAGCCTAAAGCCCATAAGTGTTTATTACAACAGTGTTCCTTACAACTATTCTGCATTGTTTTTCAACGCCTAGACCAACGGAAAAAAAAATCGCTCTTTCTTGTTATTCACCTCTGACGTGCTTTATACAAAGCTAGGTAGGTGTCTGATTAGTAAGTAAAAAAAAAAAAAACAAATTTTTGTTTTCAATTTTATTCAATGTTAACATTATTTTCTTTCTTATTTTTATTATTAGTTTCATAGTTTAATTTCATTTTTATTTTGTTGCTTGCAAAAATTAAATTTTTATTCTCATCTTTTTTTTTGTTTTAGCATTTTTTGCTTTTGTTTATTTTCAAGTGCTTTTCCATAATTTGGTTTTATATATTTATTTATATATTAAAAATTCTTTTGTTTATCTTATTGCGAATTATGTGTGTTTTGTTTACGTGCGTATGTATGGGTAATTAATTACGAAATATTTTTTTTTTGTTTTCATTTTTTTTTATATTGTACAATACAATATATATGGAAATTTTCTTTGTTTTATATCCGCCGTTAAAGATCAAGACACGCACAAGTATACGGTTGTTGTGTTTGTAATCACGTCTCTCATTATATTCAATAGCGAACTCAAGAAGTAGGGCATATATATATTCTCGACACTGAAGAAAGCTTTTCTTCGATCAATTTGCAGTCTTTTGCGAAATTTCCGAGAGTTTAGAAAGTCGCCCGGACACTGCCGAACTAAGTCCTAACAAATGAAATCTAAGTCTTAGGGATGTAAGCAGTTTTACTATTAAACATAATCACTTTAATGAAAAAGAAAAAAAATTTTTATATTATTATTTTTATAGTTTTTGTTTATAAATCAAAACAATATGGATAATGTTAAAAATATTTCAATCGGACCCGATTTTAAATAGCGTGCGTTCTTGAATCAGAACACGTCGGTGTATCAAATTTGACCAAAAGATTTTAAAAACTGCACCCTGCACCGGACGGACGGCCAAGGTTAGTTCAACTCAGAATCACTTTCTGAATTATTCGGTATTATAAAAGGTGGGTATATTTCAAGTCCTTCTAGTTGTTGTATACATTCGCGAAAACTCAACACACCTTTGTACCCTAACTGGTATAGGATATAGAAATAGCCTACTATATAGTTTTGAATAACTCATATAGCGTATTAGTTAAAGAAGGGCACTACGTGTTTACGATACACCACAGTTGCTACCATCCAGTCAGTATCATTGGCTTCTGCCAAGTTATCAAACGTTGCCAAGATTTGAAAACAATTGCTTGAAGAAGTAACGAACCATCAGGAAGGACGCAATTACTCTCGAAATACATTTCAAAACGTCGTTAAGATCCATATACATATATATATTACTTGGTCACCATGAATTACTGCAAGTTTAAAAACAAGTGTAAAGTTTAGACAATTTGCTAACGGTCGCCGATTAAATTATATGTCTCAAATTATGTCTCATTAGGCTAATTCGAAAGCCAGATCAATTGATATAATGGGCTCAGACTTGTTGACCTTTGTATTGTGTCTTAAATACTCCCTTCGTAAAGATTTCTTATGCAATTCTAAAGCAAGTTCACGTACAATTATATTACCCAACATATCAGAGTCTACTATTAATTGTTACCGAAGTTTATAGCCAATTTAAAGTATAGAGAATTAACTAAGTCGCAATAAACTTTTTCACTTTAAGTTGAAGTAGATTTCTGTACAAAACATAACAACTGTAATCCGCGCTCTATTAGCATCAGGTTCACATAACCCTTATTCTCAACTCGGTTCACACTTACTTTTTGTGTGGTCAGTTTCAGTCTCCAATTTAAATCGTCGAAAAATCTCATTTTAATTTCAATTTTTTGAAAAATATTGGTATTAAATTTTTCAATCAGTGCTAAAATATAACAGTAACTTCATAGTTTTTCTAAAACAAATGGCATACGACAAAGTCATCTAGCAAGATTTCTTGTTTGTGCATGCATATCTTTTGCAAAAAAAAAAAATAAATAAATAACAAGTGTATTGAAATGTAGTTTCTATTCGCTAACGTTACCAGTAACCATTTATTAGCAAAGGGGTAGCTTTGTAAAGAAGAAACATAGTATCCCTAAGAGCTGTCCGTAAAAGATCATTAGTTTTTATAGAGAACTCTCCTTAAGTCTTTTCACGCGGTTTTTTTTTTCGTTCAGTCAATATCGCACTCCGATTGAAATTGTCGCGAAAGTTCGGTTTAGTGCGGTTTTTTTGAGAAAAAAAATATTATCCTGAAATTGTTAAATGAATGTCAAATTTCCAAAATGCTAAAGAGAATGTAATAATCATTTAATAATTTGAACATTTTGCGAAATAATGAAATACAAAAAAAAATTTACCAAAAAAATATCATGTTCGTGCATGTACTGCTACTTTTATTAAAAAAAAGAAGAAGAGTAACGAGTGTATAAGCGGCCTACTTTTGTTGATTAACAAGAGCAGCAACCACGTGTTTGAAGAGAAGCAGCTTTCTGCTAAAAACGCAATACCTTATAACAAATAACAGGTGTCTGTTAAATAGCATTAATTTTACATAGCTCTCTCTCTCTCTCTCTCTACTTCCAACTCAGTTCGCGCGTTCTTTTTATTGCGATCAGTCGCTGATTTTTTATAGAAAAAATTCGATTTCTTGCGGTTTTTCTAAAAAGTTTAATCGTAAAAGTATTAAGCAATTGTTGAAATCATTGAAAGTTTATAATTATTGAATAAAATATAGAGTACAAAAAGTATCGTACTCGTACGTGTACGCATTGTTTTGTATGTTAAAAAAGAAGAGAGTAACGATTATACTCAAATGTTACTCTTGATTTAGTGAATGCAACGAACATATGCAAGCAGAGAGCATTTATTACAGAAGTCTGCAAGTAAAAGAGAATAACTGTTTAAAATGACAAATAAAATGTATTCGCACGAAATTGTAACGAACTTCAAAAGATATGTAAATTTATATTCAAAACTAAAGAAACCCAAATTCGAATTTGAATTTGGCGTTCAAATATCGTACAAAAGCTAGTGGCAGATTTTAATAAATAAAACTAAGTAAAAATATTTCCTAATTCCTTCTGATGTAGTTATAAGTTTGTTCTTTTTTTTGAGGTGGGAGCGGGGGGATGCTTTCGTCACCATATTTCTTCAAAACATTGACGTCAAAGTATTGAGCGGTTAATTTATTACAATTTCTTCTCCTTGGTTTGCTTTCTTGTTTTTTTTTTTTGCTTTTTGAGGCTATCTCATGTGACAACTGTTTGTTTTGAGACTTTGGAAAATGGAATGGAGCCGTGCACGCTTTAATACCGACTGCAAAAGTTACTAAAGTACTTTATCAAAGTTTTTTCCCTCCACTTTTTTGGATGCAACCACCCGCTATCTATTTCTAGCGGCCATATGATTAACTATTTTTGACTTAATTTAGCAACAATAATAATAAAAAAAAATATATAAAAACCTTCTTATAAAATTTATTGTACAAAGCTTACATAAAAGAAAAAAAATTGAAATAATAATAAAAATATTTATTTTAATCCTTTTTTTTTTTTAAATTATATTTATTATCATTTTCATTGTTTGTGTTGTTGATTTATTTTCTTTATGTTTTTATATATAAATAATTACATAATTATTTTATGTCTGCTTTTATTTTTTCTTTATTTCATATATTATTTGTTTTTATAGGTTTTTTTTTTATTTTTATTTAATAGCTATAATCTTTTAGTTGTTTTTTTAAGTTATTTTCTATAAATCATAAATTATTTTTAATTTCATATTATAATATAAAGTGTTGTATATTTATTTTTTCATTGTTATTATTATTATTATTATTACTCTTGTCTAATAAGAAGCACTGCAGTTGATTTTATGTGTGAGTGTATAAGTATGTGTATGTTTGTTTATATTTTTCTTATTTAATTTCTAAAATTTTCATTTGTTTAGAAAAAAAAAGCAGAAAAAAAATATACAAGGAAGTACTTAAATTAAAAAACGGTTTCATTAAAAAAAAAAATTTAAGTTTTGTCATTATTTTCATATATTTTTCCTTTTACAAGCATAAATTTAACAATTATCTTCTTTGTTGCTGTTGTTGTGGTTTTAAAAATGGCATTTTTCCTCTCATTTTCTTAAAGAAACATGCAAAAATGAGCATTTATTGGGATTTAAAAAAAAAATTATTCTTAATTTATTTCTTTTCACATTTTTTTCTATGTGCTTTTTGTTTTTTTTTTTTTTATGCATTTATTTCTTTATTTTTCATTAATTTGTTATACTTTCCATGCCTTATGGTTTAAAATTAAAAAAAAAAAAAAAAAAAATTAATTTTTTTTTTATAAAGTTGGAATGATCAACTAAAAGATGATAATTTTTGAAAAAGATTTAAAATTTACGAAACTGATATACACAATTCAGATATTCTCTTAAGGAAAACCGGGCATCTGCTCAATGTTTTAAACACAAACGAAGCGTGTTTGTCGAAATTATTTAACGTCCAACTAATTTTACATCTCTAAAGTCCCTCCAAATCAACTCAAGCAGGTCTTAATTTTTTAAAAGGGAGAATTGTTTCTGGTTAACTGCACTACCAAACAAATAGAAAGCACCTTTGCTTATTCCCTTGTAAGATGCTCTGTGCGAAATGAAAAAAGGTGGGAAAGGTACCAAGACTGTGTGAAATTAGCGTAAAATGCTTCTCTTCTCTTTCTCTTTACCAAGAATCAATGCCTTGTATCGGTCAGGTCTAAGACTTTCACTTTAGTTTTTGCGATTTTTGAGATTGAGTTAATCGAAAACATTTGACTGTTTGACTAATAAAAGCCCAAGTTAAACCAGTAGTATGAAAACTTTTACAAGCTGTAAAGGATCCCTTAAAAAGATTGTTAATTGAGAAGAAGAACAAAAATTCACAAAAAAAAAAAAAAAAAAAGAAATCAAATTCGTAGATTGAAAATGAATTGAAAATATTCAACTTGAAACTGAGAACACATAACTTAGTATTAGAATTTGGAATATGTAAATTTAAAATTGGGACTCGTAGCAGTTTTTAAAAAATCCCATTTTTCAGTTCATATTCTCTAAATCTCAATCCGAAATACGTTCTTTTTCAATTTACGAATTCTGAGTTTTATTTCCAACGCTTCTAATTTCCAATCAGCTTTTTCAGTTTCCTATTCAGGACGTCTGTTGTTAATCAGTTTCCAAATTAGTCTGACTGCTTATCCTGTCGGAAGCTCAAGGTTTTGATCTAAGATTTTCAGAATTTCAACTTTTGGATTTTAATATCGATTTAAAATTTTCAAATTTCATTTTATATCTCCTGACTACTATCATTTACGAATTCTGAATGTTAATTCGAAAGTTCCGATCTCTTAATTTCGCATTCAGATTACACAGTTTACACAAATGTTTAGCTTTAAATGTCTGAGATTTTTATATTCGAATCCGAGAATCGAATCGCTTGTTTCTTAACAGATCAGAAAAATTCATTCCATTGCTTCCATTTACTTTATACGCGAAGGCTTAAAATGCTAATAGAAAACTTCTCCTCGTCAACTTGTTCACACTTTAATCATTTTTAAAGCTAAATTTTTTAATTTTTTACTTTCAACCTTTCTCTCAAGTGTCAATGCCATAACAATATGTTGGATCGATTACTCGAAGTCTCTCCCAATTCTTCCTTTGAATTGCTTTTTATTTTCATTTCAATTTTGAATGAGAAAAAAAAGCTTTACAAAATACATTGTATTTATTGTATTAAATTTTTTTAATAAATTATTATTGCGTTTATCGTAAAGAAATAGATAGATAGTTTTGTAGCGTTTTTATTATTTAATATTTTTTCAATTTTTTTATGTTAACATTACACCAAAAATGACGAGCTTTCTTTTAAAATTCAATTAAGAGATTTTTTTCTTTCAGTTTTATGCTTATTACTTTTTCATTCATTTATTTAGTTTACTCTTGTAAATATAAAATAAAATATTTCCTAAAAAAAAAAAAAAAAAAGAAAAAAAAAAAGAGTTAAAAGTGCTTTAAGAGAAGGCATTGTTTAACGCTATGGCATGCGGTTCTGTTCTATAATATTTAAGTTCAAATGAGAGAGAATTGTGAGAACAAAAGCTTTCTCAAAATAAAAATAAAAAAGAGCAAAATTAAGTTTCATGCAGAGTACAATTACTCAACACAGGTCAACTCATACGGTGTTAATATTCAGATTCAGAATTTAAGGGAGTTTTTGCTAATAAAACATATCTCAGTGATAGATGCAGAAAAGAATGTTTATGGTTTTCTCTAAAGCGTTGTATATAATTTCTTCTTTTTTGTTTTTTTGTTTTTTTTTTTTTTTGTTTTTACAAAAATGATTTTCATTTTCTTCTTTTGAATAGAAATTATTATCAAAAACATTAACAAATTATTACCTTTTGCATTTTGAATGGGAAAAAATTCTGGAGCATATATACGATGATAACAGATAAAAAAAAAAAAATAAAAAAAAATAAAGAACACTATGACGACCATTATTTAAATTATAAA